>JAPYYX010000438.1:0-24750 GCA_030522605.1 Cremastinae sp. B BG-2022a | reverse complement strand
AAGTTTCAATAAAATATTTCATTTATTATATGGAAAAAAAATTCTTGAAAATAGAATTTTTTTTTTTCGACGAAACCCACGTAACCCCTTAAGCCAAAACATCCACTTCATTTTCTTATAAATAAATTTATTTCTTTAACATGCAAGTAGTACTGTCTGTACTCTGCAGTCTTTTCTTCGAATCAATTCACATTTCTTAAAAAATATTTTTTTAGCCCTCAATGGAGGAGTGCAATAATAATGTTAAAATAATTAATTGATGTTGCTAGTAATTAATCATTATTAATTTCTTTTTTTATAGAATCATTAAAAATTGAGTATTTTTTTTAAACTTGACTTCGTGACAGATAATATCATTAATAAATGTCATATGTCATCCGAGATTTTATCCCGAGAAAAATTTTTCTTTCGTGACTTAATTTGTCCTGGTCTCTCTTTTTGTATCGCTTTTTGCACATCAATTTTGCGTCGAACGATATTTTTTTTTTCACGAATAATTTTGAAAAAGTCAGATTATTACTTGGTTGTAATGACGTGCTTTTATCATACGTTCGCGTATACGAGAGAATTCTCGTTAATCATCAGCTGCCCTCGCGCCTCAAGATGTGTGTAACACGGTTGTGCGCGTCTCGTTTTCGACGCCGCAAACGTTTCGTAGTCACGCGATAATCGTTCGCTCCGGCTCACGAATAAATTTCGCTTTTCGTAGCCCGGAGTCATCCCGGCAGTGAGGAGAACACGAATGTACGTTGGACGAGAAAAAAACTGGAGAAAGAACGAAAAAAAAGTAGCGCAAACTTATATGGGACCAAAATAAGAGGAGAATGTGCGACGACGACGACGATGCCGCTACCATTCGCGTTCAACCGGTTTTATAATCATCCCTCAGTTTTTGTCAATGTCTATATATTACATTCGAGTGAGAATATGTATGGGACGGAATTACGGTTTTGCTATAATTTTAATTCAATCAATCTTCCCTGTTTTTGTCTCAAATTTTGGAATTATTAAAATATTCTCGTTTCGCGATTCCTGGACGTCATAAATCGAGCCTCACGCGTTAATGAGTCTTTAGTCAGAAATGAAAATTATGGCATGCAACCATCAGGGTTCCATATTTTTTACAATGTAAAATGTGGCCGCTATTTAACGATGACAATTAAATTTATGAAAAAATTGTGCTTTCTTTGGTTTTAAAATATTTTTCTCAAATATATCGATAGCGCACGATTTGCTCGGAATCATTTTTAATAAATTAAATGAATCGTGATTTCATTATCATTCATGAGGCGGTATTCCAATTTTGTGAATGCCGTTGGATATCTGAAAAAAATACGCGATGAATTTTATCAATTTCGAATATTCCACCTCACTGATTGCGATGATCTGTAGTTGTAGATATATTATATTTTTTCTAGGAAAATCCTGCTATACCTCTCGGCACGTTCGGAAAGTCGAATTTATTGAAACGCAATAAATTTATGAATTTTTCAAATAATAAAATTGGCAATAAAAGTCGAAAGCGGGGTGGAAGCCCCGTAAAAATCATCGAATCGCAATAAATTTTATATGAAAGCAACAAGAGTTTGCCAAAAATAAAATAAAAAAGTTTAATTTTATATAAAAGCAAAAAGAGAGTTTGCAAACAAAAATAAAAAAATTTAGGCCATACAAACGTACGAAGTTTCGAGCGCATTTTTTGCAATAGAGCTTGAATGCTTTTCAATTCATTTTTCAGATATAATAAAACAAGGAAGTAAACAAAGTAATACTCCTCATCGATCCGTTATTTTGTTTTTATTTTTACGCTTTTTTTTCGAATTATCGGTGTTCGCGGATGTTTTCGCGCCATTGAGGCTGACCAGGAACGTGCGAGTTTGACGATCCGCGATCCTGTGACCCTCGGAGACTTAATGATGAAAGTTATATTCCCCGATCCGGATCGAAGCGAGCGATGTACAAACCGGCACGTATACTCACGTGTCATACCGTTGTAATACGCGAGTACATGGCAATGTTTCAGGAGAGGAGTGAGAAAGGTGTAGAGAGAGAGACAGAGAAGAGTACAGGAGAGTTTCATGTACGTGGAAGCGATTCGGCGCGGCACTTTAATAATTATAGCTCGCCAAGGCGTAAATCACTTCGCCGAAAGCGCGGTTAAAAGCTACGGAGTACAGAGAAAAAAGAGGGAGAGTGAGATCCCTGAAATATAGATATAAAGAAATAAAAGGGATTGCGAAGTATATAATACCGTCTGCTCGGCCTCTTGGAAACTTGACGTCTTCCGAAAGACCTTTCGCCCGGCTAATGTCTTCATTACAGCGGCGATATCTTTTCGTTTTTTTTGCCGTCTCCTCTTCTGCTCTCTCGGCTGTGACTGGCGGCTTCCCCGTCGAGAAAATATACTATGTGAAAGGGCACCGAAAACGTTCCCGAGTCGAGAAACAAACGCTTCGTACCTCCGAAAGTTGTCAAAACTCGAGATTCCGAAATATTCAAAAAAAATTGTGTATTTTGTAGTCATTATTCGTTTCACGACCTTTTTTGGTATTCACCTCGTTTGAATTTCGTTTTACGTTGAAACGAGACTATAATTATTTGAATGCGGAATGAAGAGATCCGAGGCTCCGAAATTTTTACCTGAAACGGGGAAAAGAAAAGATTAATGAGGAGAACTGTATAATTTTGTTGAGGTCGTGAAAAAGAGATAGGTAAAAACAGAGTTGCATCTGCCGGTACTTAAGAAATGACAAATATCTCGCTTCTTTTTTCAACACATTGTTTTTTTCCACGCACCTGATGAGATTTCCGGTCGTACCGCGGAAAATGTTTCGTAACGAGAAAAAACGTGTACAGACTTTTACGAGGAGCCAAAGTTTTTACCATCTTAGTGTATACACACTGTCGATTATTACGCTGGGGACAAATGAACCGTCTCGAATTCTCCTCTCCCCGCGATGCTCGTTTCCTTTTTTCCGTCATCTTCTTCTCATAAATATTTCGTCCCGAGCAGGTGCAAGAGCGTGGGTGCTTCGCAAGAAAGGAGAAAGGTTCCTCTCCTCGGAACGAAAAAAAGCGAAGAGGCCTCGAGACGCGGTCTCGCGTGCCGGAATTGCAGAATGAGACCGCGCCGGACCCGGTGGTTTCAGCGTGCGCGTATTTCTTTGCATTTATGAGGACGAGACGATCCGCGCCGAGGAATATTTGCCACGAGACGTTTCAAAAAATAAAAAATCAACGAGAAAAAATTAAAAAAGTTGAAAAAGCGAAACGATATAGAGCGAGATAAAGAATATTCACCTGCCGGGGGTTTTATCTCTTGGCAGTAATGACTCTATCGGTTGGGAATATAGCGGCTCCGTTGCAAACACCGGGGCAATCCGTGCGCCCACCTGTCCTCATTAACCCGAGTCTTCATGCCCGAGATGACTCGAAACAGAGAGAGACTGGATACACACACGTATTTTTATTTCAGCGTGATGTGTGCGCGTATCGAAGCGCCGGAGAGATCCCGAGAATTGAGACGCGCGTCTATATAATACCATACTTTATTCGAGCCCTAAACGCACACAACGGAGAGCCCAGCGAGCGTGACCGTGAGGCAGGCTCCCATCGCGAAATCTCGGTAGCAAGAAACACAGGTAGAATACGTATGGTCCACCTGCTCCTGAATTGGTAATGACGAAATTAAGATTAAAAAGAGAGGAGGACGGGGACGTTTTAGAATTCGAAATTATTTTCAACGGAGATCGTTTCGCGAGGGAACGCTTCGCTTTTTTTCCCGTTCGGTCAATTTTTGCGAGATTCTTTTATTTTTATGACTTTTTTATCTTCACGAAATTATTGACAAGAGTGTCTCTGAGAAGGGATTAAAATCCGGTCAATTATCCATTTAATCCGTATCTCAAATCTCTAATCGATCGTTCGCCTCGATCTCGAAGTTTTCGGTTGTTCAAATATACTCTGAGAAGGGAGAAAAAGCGTGTTGAAGAATATATATCGTCGGTTTTACATCAAAGGTACCGGTAGCGTGTATGTATTTGGAGCCCTTGTTCCATCTTCGCATACTCCTGTTTCTCACTTTCACGAGTTATCTCAATCTCTCGATGCAGTTTTACCACCAGACGATCCTTGAAACTAGATAGCGTTTCGTTTTCTCTTTCTCTCGTTCTCATTGGCGGTGCTTCCCTTTCAACGTTCCAATACTGATAGATTATATATCTCAAGGATATCGTTTTTACTCCTCTTCCGTCTCGAATTTGTAGCCCCACTAGCCGTATTATGTACCGAACGGCGAGTCGGTAGCGCCGCTCCTAGTTAGCGCCTTTTTCCTTTTTTTGCCTCTTCATGGTCATTAATACAGTATAACTGTGGGAAAATCTGGCCTGTCAAACCTTTCCGAGATCGTTTCATCTTTAAAAGCGTTACACGCAACTTATTCGGCGTAACCGTGTTTCTGACCGCAACCGCCGTTTTTTCAACTTTTCTTATCGTCTCAAAACATCAGCGGCAACCGTGTAAAAATTCGTTGTCCTGCTTCTGTATGATTTGAAATTTGTTCGAGCGTAAAAAACGTCAATTTTTTTGAGAAAATATTTAAAAGGAAAAGTATAAAGTACGTGTTACGTAAATTATGTGAAAAATATGAGGGAATAATATTCACTTTTTTTACATGAGTGAATTTAATAATAATTTTCAAGACGTCGAAATTTTACATATCTTGAATAAAAGCTCTATGATCCTCTCAGTTCATCCTTCAGTCTTCGGTTGAACTCTGCACTGTATCGTCGGGCGATCTTTTGCTCTGAAAACATGTTACACGAAGCTTATTCAACGTGCAGCGCCGTTTCTGACTGCAACCGCTGCTTTTCAACTCCTTATCGTTTCCGCATCTCTGGCACCCGTGTAAAAATTGGTTGTCCTCCTTCTGTGCGATTTGAAACTTGTTCGAGGGTAAAAAATGTCAAACTTTTGTTAAAAAAGGTTTGGATGACCAGAAAGTTCATCCTGTTACTCAGAAAAAAACGTGAAAAAAATCTTTATTCCTATTGATTTTTTAAAATAGAATTTAATTGAATTTTATAATAATTTCCGTATCGTCGAAATATTCTGAACAAAAGCTCAATTGCCTTTATTCTTTTGTATGATTTTTCTCTCTGAATATTTTTATCGACGCAGAACATTTTTTTTTTCTCATCATCTCAGCAAAAACTGAAAATATAAAAAAATGGCGAAAAAAAATATTCACGTATCCCGTTCACAAAATAGGATTCAAAATGTGTTTAAAAACGATCATACCACATTCTGAACAAAAGCTTTCCTCTCAATATTCTTTCTCTCCGAAAGTCATTGTCGACGCCAGAACATATTTTTTCTCATCCCCTCAGCAAAAACTAAAAATATAAAAATTGCGAAAAAAAAAATATTCACGTATCGCGTTCACAAAATAAGATTAAAACTGTATTTAGAAACGATCATACCACATTCTGAACAAAAGCTTTCCTCTCAATATTCTTTCTCTCTGAAAGTTATATTGTCGACACAGAGCATATTTTTTCTCATCGTCTCAGCAAAAATTGAAAATATAAAAAAATAGCGAAAAAAAATATTCACGTATCCCGTTCACAAAATAGGATTCAAAATGTATTTAAAAACGATCATACCACATACTGAACAAAAGCTTTCCTCTCAATATTCTTTTTATACGCGATTGAAATCTTCATTCCGCTATTACAACACTTTTCTCCGTTTTTCTTTCTCTTCGGGCACACGAGAACTCCCTTACGTTAAATATATCATCGCGCTTTCCTTTATTTTCCTTCTTTATCTCGTATTAATTCTCTTTCTCGGGTGCGCCCTGGTAAGGATTCAGATGAGCGTGTGCACGTGTGTGTGTGAGTTACCTGGCGCCCGTTTTCCTATTTTTCCATGACCTCTCTTTTTTCCGCGCGCTATTACTATGCCGGCTAGCTCTCTTCTACGCGCTCCTCTCTATATTCTCGTCGAGGTGAGCTCCGCGCGCGGGGAATAGGATTTCTCTTTCTGGGTCCGGAGGATGCCAGAAAACGGGAGCGAGATCGGCTACAGGGTTGCAGCGGTGAACGGCTTAACCCGTGAATCTCTCCCTCTCTCTTCCTCGCTGCGACCGGGGATACAGTGAGTATAGAGAGCACCGAGGGAAAATTGGAAATGCGGCTAAAACGAGAAAAAAGTTAAATTAAATACTGCGCGCGGGAGCCGAGGTCGTCTGCTCTCGCTTCTACACGTACACGTGTTTCTCAACGGAAAAATGTTGTGAATACACACATATTCCGTCTCATCTGCGCACGTATACTCGGTCGCACCCACTCGTGCATGGACACGCTCGATCCTCATCGTCCAAAAATATATACCGCGACTATACTGGATACTTTTTCACACCGACGAACCACACTCGGAACACGTATTTTCACGTGGATTTTTCAATTTTCTCGCAACCCCCTCCCCACCCCTACTCCTCCGCTCCTCCGAATCCGGATGGTCCTCCTCGTATATAGTTTTCTCGCTTTTTTACCTTCTCGCGATATCGAGTTTTCACTGGCTTTATGTCTTCCTCTCTTTTCTACGTTCATCCTCTCGTTTACAGTCTCCCGATGTTCCATTTACGACGCAGCTATCCCTCCTCGCTGCTCCGAGGAGTTGTAATGAGACGATTCTCACTTGAATCTTATCGAGAAGACAGGATCAACATTTTTCGGATAGATATTCTTCCGAAGTCGTCTTCTTTCCATTGTTGAAGTACAACGTGGATGATTTTTGAAGCAAAGCGGAAACGCAATTTAGGTCGGGAGTTTGATAAAGCCCGAACTTCCCTGATGCAGATTTCGCAATATTCGAGAACAAAGGACGTGCATAATAAACCTGTAGCAAGTGAAGTACATTTCTGCTGAGATGTACCGGGGTTTCGGGTTGTCACAGAGGCCCTCTGGAGAATTGACCCTTTTCATGAAGAGAACACAAACGATAAGGGATGAGAGACAAACTGACAATCTTGGTTGGCTTGGCAACGGGGTGCAGAATTGAGTTTCTTCGAGGAAGAATCGAGACCAAATTTGCATGATACAGGAGACAAGTTGACGAACTGGCAAGGCAACTGTCCGCGTATGTACGGACGTTCTGAAAGGAAGCAGACTCTCTCGGTCTTGCTTCTCGTCTTTCGAATAACATCGTCCACCTACTTGACCGGTATACTCGTCCGGTGTGCAGTCTACTATTACTAGTACGCCAAGACTGAAGTGGCAGAGACTAATTGCCAAGTTGTTACGGGAGTCCGGCCCACGAAGTACTTCGACCATCGCGCTCACTCTCTTTCTCATTCTCTCATCTTCAACCCTCTCTCCTTTCCCCGCTCAATGTCCGAGGGCACTCCATTCGCGGTCCGATAATTTCTGGTGTGTCAGGTAAATTACTGAAGGGAACCCTTTGGCCACTCGAGATGCTTCTTAACCGAGTGGACACTCATCTCTTACCGAGTGCTGCTCCTCTTTCACGAAAAACCCTCGGAAGGTCTTCTTCAAATATCCTCGAATGACGAAAATATCCTTTCGACTAAATAAAAAAAAATTTGGTCATTTAGCAGAATACTCCGATGAACTTTTTGAGAATAAAAATAGAGACTGTTATTTTCCTGTTGCAGTCGGGTCATCAGTGGACAGAATTTAGCATTTACGTAACTGTACGTAACTCTGATGGTATGTAAAAATATATTTCCGACGGAATAAAAATAAAAACATGGTAAATGAGTAGGACACTCTGATGGACTTTCAAGGATGAAAATAGAGACTGTTATTTTTCGGCTTTTTTCGTTCGGGTCATCAGTGTGCAGAATTTAGCATTTTTCGTACACTTTCGTATACATCGTAAATACGTAACCATCGTAACGTCAAAATACATTTCCGTCGAGATAAAAATAAAATAAAACACCGTAAATTAGTGGGACACTTCAATGAACTTTTAGGGATGAAAACAGCGGCTGTCATTTTTCAGCTGGATATTTCGTCGCATATTTTTCATCAGTATACAGTATATTCAGCATTTTTGTATATACGCTTCCGCATACATGTATGCAACTGCCGCAACGTGAAACAGAAGATTCGAACGCCCTGGCTGAAACGAAAAGTTGTCGACCAAAAACTTTGCATTTGATATTCAGTCTTTCGTTGTTATGTGCATACTGAAACAGGCGAAAGATGGCCGAGATTTTTCGCGGGAACGGAAGGACGACCCAGAGAATTCGTATAAGACTTCCGCCAGTTCTGAATGATTTTATCGATTTCCTCCGGCAGGATCTTATCTCCGCGTTGCATCTCTTCGACGTATGTACGCATACATATGTATTGATACATGTATTTACGTTTGAGTATGTGAAAAATGTATTGTGCGGTTGTATCGAAACGATAAGGACGAATACTTAGAGGATATGGCTTGTCAGGCAAGATGACATTCGACTTTGCTCGAAGGGGATGAAAAAGAGGGCGACGAAAAGGGGAATCTTTTTCCGCGAAAGATCGTAGCTCCGTGAAATGAAAGTCAGATCTAAGCTTTTTCCACGGGGTGCCATCCTGTCATCAATATTATGTGGAATAACGCCTCGACTCCTTTAAGATGCCGAGAGAAAATAAGACGGAGGAAGGAAAAATATTCCAAAGATCGAACGATACTTGTCTCGCTTGCTCGACGTGCAACTGATCCCTTTTCACGGCCTGCGATACCTGGAATATTTTCCTCCTTAGGGAAAAGCAGCTGCTGGAATATTTAATAGACAAACGATCGCTCATTTTCTAGACACGAGAAATTAGCGTGTTTTAACAGTTTTTTTCAAGAGCAGGTGATGTCTGTCTCGTCTGACGAAATAATCAGGGTAAGGTCTTCATTTTAAAAAAATGACGGGAGCTTTGAAGAGGACGACTCTAATTTGCATTTTTTTGTCAGTGAAAAATCGTTCCCGAGTGATTTTTCGTCATTAATAAGTCGCGAAACGTATCCTCTCATCATAAAGGATGAGCTATTTTTTTCCTTCGCTGCGCTTTTGTTCCATTTTTTGCGGTCGCTATTTATAACGAGGTCTCTCGTCCCGATGACTCACTTCCTTTGATCTGAAAACGCCAGCTCTGTCGCGTGCGAGCACCCGTGTGAACGTAAAACACATCGAGGAAGCTCGCGCGCTTCCTCTTTCCCTGCCGGCTTCGGCACTCAATCTCCATACGAGCGTTTATCACTTCGTAAAGTTCATCCGCGTCTTTCACGCTTACACTTTACCCACCGTCTTTGTTAATCCGCATTTGGCGCGTGCATCGGGCTCCCAGGGGCCGAAAACTTACTTTGAACTCAAAGCTACGGAGATACGATAATTGTCGCTGACAGTTCGCATCCACCTCTGTCCGTTGCTTCTCTCTTTATTCTTCTTTCTTTTTTATCTCTTTTTCGCCTGTATCGCTTCATCACGTTTTATACGTCCGGATACACTTGGGTGCTGGTATCTTAAAAATATTTCTTTTTTTTTGTCCGAAATAAAATTTCGGGACGTGCAAGAAATTGGACACGAAAGTAATTTTTCACTCTGACATAATTCCCAAGTTTGTTCGAATCTGTCACTTGTCGTTTACGTCGTAGCTTATGATATTTTTGACTCGGGGAGTTTTTCGATGCTTCGAAAATAGAAATTTTCGTAATAAAAATTGTTTTATACTTTTCAGTGGAGGAGACACATTTTTTGCCTTTGTCGTGTTTTTACCAGCAATCAATAATTTATGTATCTCATTAAATTAGGAACATCATGGTTTTTTATTCAAAAAAAAGCGCCGACAAAAAATTCAGTTTATATCTGAGAGTACCTCAAATTTTATACGAATATAAAATGTATAACGTGAGACACGCAAAATACAAATTCTCCTGTCGTCATTTTATTATTTGCATTATTTCCCGCTTAAGATCTCAGGATCAAGATGGACTTATTCACAGATTTATTTATCCTCCGTCTACGATTCGAAGTGTAAACGGCGGGGAGTCGTATACGGGATCTAGCGAGATCGGAGAGTGTAAAAAGTTGGTAGCGAAATGTTTTACGCAGCACGAAGCGGGCGCGAAAGTCTCGCGCCGCCGAGAGATGCGGGAGTGATAAACGCACGGGCGGCGCGCGTTCCTCCGGGACAAAAGGGCCTCGATTAAATCCACGCGGGGACGTTTTTTTCTTTGCGTTCTCACTCACACCGCTGGCCAACGGAGGCAGAGATTCGTCCTCTTCACCGGTCCGAATTAAAATAATTAATGAATCCTGGAAGGACAGGCGGAGGTAACAATGTCAGTGAGGAGAGAGAAAGAGCGAGAAAGTGAAACAGAGCAAAAGAAAAGAGAACTGCCAAGCTTTCGCCTTGAATCTTGTCTTCTACATTATCTCTCGCTCTTTTTCTTATCTTTTACTTTTATTTCTCGGCGTTCCTCTTCTACTTTCTTGCATTGGGTTTTAAGTTCAGTGAAAAGCTCGGCTCGACACTCCACTCTCGGAGTGAATAAAATAAATTGTCGCGAAATTATCAAAGGGAATATGAAAAATGAGTTGAAATCAACGGACGCGTTCATCTTGGAGGGCGAAACGAAAAAAAAGAGGGGAAAAAAGAACGCGAGAAGTTAAGCAACAATGAGAAAATTTTTCAAGTTTCGAGAAGATGACAGAAAAAATTTGACGTTGATATTTTCGGGAAATTTCGTCGAGTTTGCTCCGTTTCAAACATTTTTCGGTGAACGTTTTTTTTCCTACGGGGTTGATGGCTGAGAAAGTTCGAAGAAACTGGAAGAATGACAGCCACTGTTTTTCTCAGTCCTTAACGCCCCAGGCCCTGTAATCATACTTATAGTCTGGAGTCCGCGATCCTGATGGTACCAAGTATACAAGAAATGGATCTCATCTTTCCTTCTCCCATCTTCTTTTTATTCTTTTTTTCCACGTCTTCCGTACAGGATTTTGCGAACACTGTTACGTTACTTTCCGTCTTGATGTATCTCTTTCACGTTGTCTCTAGTAAAAAATGAGAAAACACTTGCCAACCAGTTTTTCGACAGCCCCAAAATCTCGTACGCGTAAACCGCATTAGCGATAAAAAAGTCCTCAGTGAAAACTTCTCGAGCAACGATGACAAAAATTATGATCTTGGCCAGAATTATTTTTCATCGACTCTGATTAATGAGAAAAATTATTGAATGCTGAATTTTTTAGCATTTGTATTATGATAATGCAACTTGAGTTAATTAAAATTCTATGTATTTTAGAATTAACAAAATTCAGCCTACTAATTTCTGATAGAATTACAATAGAGCTTTTCAACTGTACGCGTAATTACGATTAATATTGCACCGACATGTGGATAATTCTATTGGTAAAACATGTAATTACGCATGTGCATGGAATTAATCTTAATACGGATCTCGGTGGAATATATGAAACATTAATTTAATTGTATTAATGTAATCGTATACACGAACTAATGACCAAAAAAATCTCACTCGAAATTTCTGAAGCATGAATGATAAAAATCCCATTTCTTAAACGCAAGATTTTTTTTTACCGAATCCTGGATAACTTACTAAAAAAATGTAATTACGAATATGAAATTAATCGTAATTCATTTCGAGGAGATTTTTGGACCTCGAATTAATTGTAATTTATCGTTAGAGAAATTCAAAGACGTCATTATGACTCGAGAATTTAGAGGATGTGGCGAGGAAGGAGAAAAAGAAATAAGTGGCTTGCTCGAGATGATTTCTCACCTATAAACTACCAGGCAAATTAGAACGTAGAAAAATATCTAGCATCTGCGCTTGAAAAAAAAGGATCATCTTTTTTGGAGAAAGTCTGAAATTTAGATGGGACGATTAGGTACGTAAACGCCTCAGCTCGTAAATATTAAGTCTTTTCCTGCATACGTCTCCTCGATTATAATGTGGGCGGAGATCATTCTTTATACTCACATGATATCTAATCGCGATGGAAAAAGAAAACGTCGAGATCAACCGAAATCCACACTTAATTGTGTAGATCGTTGCGTGGAATTGTAAAAATTCTCACGTTACGACGTGATTAAATGATCAAGAGACTCGAAGGGAACGTCTTCAATTATATTATATCCTAAAAATTCGATCGCTGATCGCACGATGAGAGAATGTATTACGTATTAAGAGGTACACAATGCTTTTAATATGCCAACAATCTGCTCTTGGATGAGCTTCGCCGGCGAAGAGAGATAGAGGGAGCGAGGAAAAAGATCGAGTGGAGAAGAAGTCGATAATGTTATGCATGAACGCCGCGGGTGATCGAGGCTTAATACACCCCTCTCTCTCTCTCTCTCTCTCTCTCTTTCTCCTCCCTTGCCTTTTTTCTCTCGTTTCGAGTTACTGCCCACATTCATAAGCCACGCTCGAAACCTTGGGCTTATTTGAATGCCATAAGTCTCGAAGATTCTACAACCTGTCGGCCATGTAATTACCTCAAGGGAAGACTCTGCCGTGGCGAGGGGTCTCTTTGTGTGGGACGTTATGAGGATATTAGAAATATAGTACAAGTATATTACAATTCTTGATATCCTCACCGACGGGGACCGGTTAACGCGCGGAAAGATTCTCGTTGAAAGTGAGAAGTCTGAGCGGAGATTAATTGGCTCGGAATGAAGCTCGCATTAAAATATGCGGTGGACCAAACTCGTGTCTCTCCTTTTTTTTCTTCATTTGGGGTCTCTCGACTTGTCACATTTTCCCGCTCTCTTCTTCTTCTTTCTCTTCATCAATCTCTTTCTCTCTCATTTTCTCGCAGTGTTATAGGAACGCGAACGGACTGAAACCCGCGCCTATCTATGTAAATTATACTCACCGACTGAGATCTTTATTAGCCGTGTCATGCCCGGCGTTTAGAACTGCTTACACGCTTCTAATTTCGTCACGAATCCACCCACGCGTACATCGCTACCATGCTCCGCTCTATCGCATGTTTTACGATTATATTTTATGCAGACTTTGTTGATGAGCCGCGCGAATCCTTCGCTGCCTGCGAAATTTTCGGGTTGTCTCGAATTTGCGACGCGAACAGACAAGGGAGATGAAATCCTTTAAATTTCTTCAAAAAAAAGTTAATAAAATATAAAAAAATACGGGTTCATAAAAATATGTCGTTGAAAGTACTCACCGAAAATTGGCAACTTTTATTTCAACGGCAATAACGTATATTATTTTTTGTCATTTTCATCTTTTTTTTTCTTCTTTTGAGACAAATCCGGAAGTAGAAAAGTTTATAGCTCGTAGTACGTGACTGCGAGACGATATCGAACAATTTACCGTGCACTCGTCTGTGTATCTTCGTAGGTATATGCTGAAAAATGTGTACCGAGTATAAAGTCGACGACAGTGAGAAAAAACGTAGGAACAATTTCTGGACGATCGAGATCGGAATCGAGAAATCGTCGGAGAAAATACGTGTTGGCGAAAGAACGCCAATCAGGTGTATCGCACGAAAGAAACAAAAGTAGCGAGAGCAAAGTGAAATAACAAAAAGAGAACGATACAATCAGGAGAATTTGCAATGAAGATGATAAACTATAAAAAATTCAAAAATGAAAATAAGCGGATGGAAAAATTGTTTATTAGAATACGTTTACCCGATTAACTTTTTACATGAACCGGAACATGATCACTAAAATGTTTCGCTCCGGGCTGTCCTGTACACTTTGCACTCGAATATGAAAAAAGCGTGTATTTCGGTTTGTGAGCAAGTGTGTAGAAATGTGCTTTGACTCTCATATTGCTCATTCAATATAGCGATATGACAGAGTCGTACATTCCAGTTTGGTGGGAGTTATATGCGCCCGAGGCCTGAGTCATTCGAACCAGCAATCAGAACGAATGGCAAAAGCCAAAATGTTCGAGTATATAGTTTCGTTCTAGCCGGGTAGGAAGCGATCCTCGGTTCAGCTCCGTTGCGTATTCGCGTTAAGAGCCAAACGAGAGAAAGACAGAGAGAGAGAGAGCAGGAGAAAGCGAGATGCCGAGTGAGAGTTGAAACGTCGCTCGCGAAAATGCAATTGAATACGAAATTGCAGCCTCTCAAAATTCATGACGATTTATACGTATTGTGTTCGCCGACGGGTTGGGCGTGCTCGCGCCTTTCGACCAAGCACACAATATTAATTACACCGCGCTCGTTCACCGTCAACCTTCCCTCTTTTTCTCTTTTCCTCCCTTTCCTTTCTCGATCTTTCGCAACATCATTCTCTCTGGGTAATTTTTCTGTCTTCGACGCGCCACTCGCCAATTTCTTCTCGCAGATATAGTCAATTTTTATCGAATTTATATTTCCTTTCGCGCTTTTTTATCTGCCTATTCAACAACATTCAAAAGCATTGTTTGATGATTTAAATTTGCACCCACTTAATGTTATGATTCTCAATCTAATGTCAAAAGTGCACCAAAATTATAGAACTTTTATCACTTTTTGAACACGATCTTGGGTCGGTTTTGTTTAATTCCAAATGCTAATGATTTTTCATACTGTACAGAATTTTGTAATTTAATGAAGCTATTGATGGAATTCGTTTTTTGCAAAGACTATACACGGAATAGGATTCGAAAAGCTATTTCGTATCTTGATAAGGAATGAAGTGTGAGAATGCCAGTGGAAAAACTGACGATATCCCGTCAGTTGGCTCTTTGTCGACCTGCGCTCGGTAACAACTCGTTGAAAGTCGATTCTCCGGTAATGCCGAGAGGGAGGCGCGAGGACAGAAAGGCAGGAAGGATCGGAGGTTCTTAGGGCCCCGAGGGGTATCGGCGCAGCCGGGATTACCATTCAATGGACGATCCAGTATCGATAGCCCGGAGCGCCTTGGTAAATCACGTGCTTTCCCCATTGGCTTCCAAGGACACAAGCGTGCACACACGCACGTCACTCCCCCGGGATTTGGAGGCTCGTATCGTCGAGCCAGAAGACCGCAGATCGAAATGTATGTTTATACACGTCCTCAACAAGCGCGTTCACCGGTACCTACAATCTGCCGATATGTGTACCTATCTATTACATTCTCGCTTTTTGCGCCTCCGTATCCCTGGGCTTTTGCAAGCACGACGTCGTCCATTCAACTTTTATGCAATACGTCAATACCTGCTTTTTTATCCTTCTCCTCTCTCTCTTCCCTTATCGCGCTTTCTCTCTTACTGTTCATGCTTCGAGAGTGAGATTTATAAGCGGCAGAAACACGCCCAAAGTTTGTTCAGCGACGCGTACCTGCCTCTTAGCCCGTGTGGCTCCAAATGGTCCTCTGACGAAGGTGCCGCGAATCTCATCTCGATCGGACCCTCCTCAAAAATACATATGTATGCGCCCGAATGCGAAATAATCTTCTTAATTCCACTCCGCGCCTTTACCATCAGAAATGAAGCTCCGAGGAGGAAGGGAAAATATTAATCCGAGTTGGCATCATCGTTTATTATATGTATATTTTTGCCCAGGACCGTCCCCCGATCGAACGTTTCAAATTATTTATTGACACTGTCGTCAGATGCGAATAAGTGATATGCAAATCGTGAATACGTAGAACCATATACCGGGTTTCCTTTGGTTCTTTTTTTCAATCGATAAATAAGTTTTCTGGCCCACAGGTGCAGTCTGACTTCATAGAGAGTAAAGTTCGAGCTAATCGATTGGAACCTTGAACAGTTCCTCTGGCAAAAAAGCTGCAGCCCAATTCCGTGCACCGTGCACACTCCAACTCCATTATACGTCTGGTACTATTTTTCGCGCTCGTATCTTTTCTTCATCTCTCGCGGTTAATATCTCGGAGAAGGCACCTCGGTCGACTCACCGGATTCGAAACACTCCGAGTCTCCGTCAGGATATTCATCATCGTGTGGGCCGGGCATACAGGTATTCCAGGTTATACAGATACGACATAAGAATAATTTGGAAAGTGATGGATGGTATGCAGCCTCGGCCACAATATTCACAAGAGGATGAATCTACCTTATATATGGACGTCTCGTTTTCAACTCTATCTATTTTTTTACCTTTTAGCCATTTTTAATTTGTTCATAATTTATCATTAGACACTCCCAAAGACTATAGGGTTTCATTGATTTTTAGATACGATATCGTGTTTTCTTTAAAGATGTAATCATCATTATTCAAGAGTGAAAGACCGAAGAGCAACAAAATCGTTTAGATCTGACTATTAATTTTTATTAGCAATGGACTATCAGATGCTATCATCCATGTTTTAATTAATATATAATGGTGGTATATTGTATATCAAAAGAAATTTTTTAAAAAAAGTACGGCTAGTAATAAAATAGTGTTTATAAAATAATATAAAAATAGTAGTAGTAATTGCTTTATTTGCGATAGTTACACTTTTTCTATATTACATAAATATTTTTACAGCCGTCGCAAAGGACCATCGACCGAGGTCCTTTAGCCCTAGATTTTCCATTTGTTTATTTATTATCTATATTCATTCTATATTGAAAATTGTAAAAATTACAAGCTAAAAGGTATTTGGTGTTCGAGGATTAGAAATGGTGAGCAGATTATACAGAATTTAGGTTTCAATTTCGTTGACTATAGCATCTAATTGTTCAAAAGTTGTTTTTTCAGGAAATTTAGTGTACCGATTTTGTTCTCATGTCGTTCTAATACATAGTTCTTGTAAGCTCTCTATTTGTTTACAGGCGAAACTTTAGGTAAGTGTCTTCAGTCTGTCTCCAATCGGTAGTATTTTTGTTTTTTCGTATAGTATGGAGTTTCTTGCATTGTACAATAGGTTTAGAGGATGTGTGATTCGAGTCAATTTTCTAATGCCTGACCATTCTGCTGTTTCTATAATTTTTCTGTTTGTTGTTCTACGGTTGAGCAATATAGGATGACCATATTCGATTATCGGAATATAAAAATATTTTGTGACTTATGTTGTTAAAATGAGACACGGCATCTTCATGATTTTTTTTATAACTCGGCATCAAGACACTACCGTGTCTTTAAATGATTGCTATCAAACTAAAATCACCAATAGTTCTCAGATATCAAAATACAACATATTGAAGAAAAGCTATTCAAAGGTCACAAGATATTTTTTAAAGTAATTCAAAATCTTGTCCATGTTCTGTCAGGAGTATGGTTCTGGGCTCACAAGCTAACAGGGTGAAATCTATGTTGCCGATCAGTCGTCGTTAGCGTTTATATGTATGTTCCAGTCGTCTGCTATCTACATTCGTTTCTGAATATTGGCTGAGGTTCGACGATCCTGAATCCTTTCTTATGTGCCTTTTTCCTTTCATTTCTCCTCTGCTGCTCCTCGCAATTCCAGAAGCGAGCCAAGGAGGATTCTATCTTCTCGGTCTTACATTCTTCTTCGTCTTCTCTCGCTTACGCTCCGGCAACACGACTGTCAGCGAACTATCGAGGTGTGGACCCGCCGATGAAAGATACCTCCCGGTAATGGTTTATTTAAATTGGTTCCACGGTTCGTCACTGTTGAGCCTCGTCCAGGGACTCCTCCTTCTTCGTTGATATGTCTTTGGACGTGGTTGGTCCAACGACGACCAAAAAACTTGTTAAGAACTTCGCATCGTCCATCTCCATTCGGTTCGATTCCTTCTGCCTTCGAGGTTACGCGATACATGTTTGTTGGCTCCTACACATTTATGTTGATTGACGTCCAGAAAATTCAATCGAAATTCCTCAAGGACTGTAAAAGGGTGTGCATTTTTTTCAATCAAAGGAATAAAGATTGTCATGCGTTACGGTGGGTCCGTTTCATTTGTTTTTATTGCTGGAAGAAATCAGATGAGCGTTGTCAAGAGACCAGTTGATGACAGGAGTGGCCATTGAAGGAATTTTCAGGATGAAGGTATTTCAAATCTCGAAGTGGAATGATTTTCTTGGCTTTACTTTTTGCACCATTATTTCCAGCCACCTTGGATGTTTATCATCGAAACGGCTGAACGAGATCAATGGGAAATTGGTTCTCACTTCGTCTCTGCTCTTCGATCGAATCTTGAACAGTCTCTAGGCCGGGGGTAGAATGGGAAGCCGACGTTGATCTGGTGAGTGGCTCCTTTTTACGGGCTCGAGACATATCAGGTATGATCGCGTTGGGAAATGGACACCCGTGAAACTTCGTATATCGTGGAAAACGATATCGTACATGGAGGATAATACGCGCCAAGAGAAAACGCTTCCGGAAACTCGCTTATCGATTTCGCTTCTCGTTCTCTCTCCAGACTCGAAGAATTGCCTAGAGGCAACAAAACTTGGTTAGTCCTTCTCACCATTTTTCCCATTCTAGCGAGGTGACTGGTCTGTCCAATCAAATTTTCGCAGACACATTCCCACTGACTACCGAGATCGCTCTAGTTCTCAACGTCTACAGCGTTAGAGCGTTTGCCAGCTTCTGTTATCTTTTCTCTCCGCCATTTCTCAAACTTTGGCTTCAATCTTTCAGAAACACGTACCCGTGAGAGCGAAATATCCTCAAATTGGGGTGGAAAGCCCAAACAGTGGACAAAAAAATGTCTCTAGGGGCGAGGCAATCTTGTTATACGAAAATCACGTACGTGAGATTTAACCATATTTTGGAACGCGTTTTCCAGTTCAGTGTTCAAAGTGCCAAACATTGTAATGTGCTCACATGTGCGTACTCGGAGATATGTGGATGGACGTAAATACGTGTGTGATTATTTCCAGGCGTTATCGCGTTTGGGGAAGCGGAGATCAGGCGATAGGGTCACGCGTGGGGTCGTCTTGTCGAATCGGTGCATCTGGAGTGCTATGACGACGGACGTGATTCCGATTCATCTGGAAAAATGCAATCCACTAATGCCGCTCCTCGGCATGTTCGACATGCGCTGACAGTTTGCGATCTTATCGTCACGATCCCGAACGTTTGTAGACGAGAGACTCGGCTAATAATATCGGATGGGGCTTCTCGTTCGAGGACGCGGTGTGAAATGTTGGCTATTAGTCGATGCACGGTACGATCGAACTTGGGAGCAGTAGCCAGAGCGAATGGACCGGGGGAGCGTTTCTCATCTGATTTCAGCCAAGTTTCCTTCGCTAACTGACCGTCCAGCGAGTGAAATGTACGGAGTTTACGTGGCGAGCTTTCAGAGTTATTTCCATCGTACGGAATGATACCAACCGAATGAAAGCTGTGACGAAGGTGCTCACGAGCACACCGGACACGCGCGCTTGGTTATTCGAAATCCACGTGTCCCAGAGGTCCTCCAGGGTCCTCCTTGGTACCATGTTCGATGCGAGGGAGGTGCAGAGAGGGATATAAAGGAACGACGACATCGGATCGAGAGTTTGCTGTCCTCCGGAGAGCGACTCTCGTTCGGCTCTTGATCCAGTCCTCAGATACTGTCCCTCGTCGGGGTGCATGTACCGGACTCCAAACGTTCAGTTACCTACTTCATTCAACGTTCGTCTGCATCGGTGAGAGAGGAAAACACGGGACGTGGAGAAAAGGAAGACAGAAGCGCGCGTACCCTTATTCTTATCTGACACGACGTATCGATTCTCACGTTTCGACCACCCGGCACGTCAACCTATCTCGATAATCCTGCATCCGCACGATATTACCGTACGTTCCTTCTCTATTATTGCACTCGGAATGAAAATCCGGGGATTTCTGTAATGTTTGAAAGAAATCATCGTATTAAGTTTAAGTTGGGGTTGAGCTTTTTCATAAAAAAATATCCAAAATTAGTCACAGCAGAAAATGTCCTGCGTTGAATTTAATCACTTAAATATGGTTGCTTGGCGATCCGTGTTATCGTGAAATCAAACAATTGATGGTTTCGGTTCGCAATCGTAGTTGTTGCTTGGACACTGGCAGGAGATTTTTAATAAGAAATTGACAAGGATCAGATATTGCAATCGTATTTGCTGCATGAGCACTGCCAGAAGGTTTTTAATCGTAAAATGATCAAGATCATATGTTTCATTTCACACAATGCCATATAATATTATGTCCATCGTTTTTAGATTCATGGGAGGATTTCATTAGAACCAATGATGAGAATGGATCCAGAATGGTGATTGAAGTGGAAAACAATGGAAGTAGATGGAACGTCCAGAAATAGTTCCAATTGTGATTGAAGTGGGAATCAAGTGAGACCATGACAGTGGATTAAATGTTTAGAAGTAGTTTCGTAGCAAATCAAAACAGAGAATTTCAAATGCAAAGATAACGTTCGAAAGAAAAGATCAATTATAGAGGAATTAATCAGATGATGATCTGATCCTAAAAAAATTATATCCAGATTTCAAATTTCAAGTTTATCACAAAAAAGAAAAATTTTTACTTTCTTCATTGATTTCATTGTTCTTCGGGTGTTTACGGCGCCGAGCGAATTACTATTTCTCAACACGAACGAAGTGCTGTGTGGAGCTTGCGGTTGAATGACGGACGAATTGTTCAAAGTCCCTCGGGGACTTTTGGTCGAAGCTTTTATTTCGCATCGTTCCTTTCGATCATTCTACCGGTTAACAATGGCTCCGCGTACCGTCGTGAATGCTCTGGTCATCCCTAAAGTTTCTCACGTCCATTAGCGTGCGATGAAGTTTTGGTGAAACGCGTTTCAACCCCAGGAAAATGCCACGGCCATCGACGAGAAGCTCTTTCTTCGTTTTTTCGTTTCATCGACGAGTTTTCATTCCGAAACAAGAATTTGTTGCTTCACATGGGACAGATGAGAGAAGAGAGAATCGATGAGAATCGATTCCAGAGCCGTCCCACTACTCAATTCTCTTCACCGGTCACCGTTCAGTGAATAACCTGGGGCGACGATGAAGAAAAAACTTTTCGACAGATGTCAGGAAAGAAGAAAGAATAAAAAAATGTATCATTTTTGAAATCGTTGCACATTTTGTTGTTTTCTTTTCGAGAACAGAACAATTTTTCCGCATAGACAATTCCCGCAATTCTGCCCTTCGCTCATTTCGACCCAGTTCCAAACTCCATATAATAAATGCTAAATCTAGGAATGTCAACAGCCAAATCGGGAGGGTCCATGAAAGGCGAAAAACTTTCTTTTTCACACGCTCGGCTCTTCCAGCTTCAATGGAAGTTCAATTAATAACGGATGAGCGAGAATGATGAAAAAGGGCTGGATTCGAGTTTCGATGAATTTTTTCTCATTTCTCCTGATTTTTTCCAACCATCCTGTCACCCTATGAGCAACGACGACTTTTGAACTCGAGGAAAACTGGATATCGAGCCAAAGCCCCAGCAAAGTTAATTCTCCTGCAGCGGACAGTCCCGATTCCATTTATACTCACTAAAAGAATGCCCTTTTTTCTTATAAAGTGAAAAATTGACTTGTGTGGGTGATATGAATGTCCTTGAAAGTATTTGCTTAAAAAAGGGTAAGTATTTTCGTCCTCTATATTTTATCTATAAAAATAAAAGAAGAAATAATTTTACACATTCCTCAGTCTTATCAAAAGACACATAGAGACTCATCGAGGTAAGTACATTTTCCAGCATTGATAAATCAAAATAAATATCAAAATCGGCTGAGCGATCGCGACTCTACATACTCGAAAACATTTACTGCTACGGTCCAAAAAAACATTTATTTTTATTTAAATCGTCGTACAATCTTTTGAAAATCTAAAAACGCCGATATTTTTTATTGATTTTCCTCTTTTGAAAAGGTTTCCAAACCTTCTAAATCTAAATTGAAGGTTCGAATCTTCGAATCTAAATCCAACATCCTATTTAGAGTCGCTAAAAAGTTTTGTTTTCTTTTTCCAACATATAGGAAAAAAAATTAAAGATGAATTGACTTGCTTGGGTGATCCGAATTTTCTTGCAGATAGGGATTTAAAAAAGCTAGAAAAGGCATTTGCGTATTCAACGTTTTTAGGAGTGAGGAAGGGGAGGAGAAAAGATTTTACACGTGCCCGGACTATGCATTTGTCTGAGCTCTTCCTAGCCCGTCTTTTCTACTTGCCAGTCTGGTTTCCTCGAGCGGGCAGGAGGATAAAAAAAGCATTCGCCTTGAGGGCTCAGATGCCTCGGTGCCCCGAAAGCACACAGGCCATTCCTGCCAAGAAAGATATCTCCGGCTTGCTTTAAGCTATCGCTTGAATGGAGAAAATATGTGTATATATTTTCACGTAAATTCTCTTTCTCTCTCGCGACCTCTTTCTCAAAGAGGACCCAAAGTCGCTTCTCGAGATTCAACGTTCACGTGAAATCTTGATGCCCCGACGAATCGCCTTGCCGTACGCCAGCTCACGTACGTACATTATCTACTCACCCCGAGACGATTCTTCAAAAGTTTTTGACGGACAAACTCGATTCTCAAACGAACGGGAAAGCGAACTTTACTCGCATTCAACCTCATCCCCCCGGAAACATCTCGATTTGTAATCGGTTAATATTTTACCTCACATCGGATGTTCGACTATAAATTTATATAAAATTGAGTTTGGATCCGCTTGAATTCATTACGGGAAATTTTCACGGAATGATAGTAACGGGTTTATCGAAGTCTCAAAGAACTTTTCGTTCGTAAGGATTTGCGAAGTAACTAGGATTTGTTAAGCGATCCTGAAGAGTGTCCGTTCTTTTGATCAGAATAGTTCGAAAGTCTAAAGTCTTTGAAGGAGTTGTGCTGATCTGGCAAGAATATTCTCTTAGTCAGATCCAGTGGCCTCCTTGAAAACTTTCACTCGAAGTTTCCATCCTCAGTACTTCGACAAACGGCGTCTCGAAATTTTTCTCAATCGCCGAAAGCTCTCGCAGACTACACTGTCCACTTTTTGAATACTCCAGCCGAATTTCAACCTGATACGATATGGTATCAGCTATTTTCGAAGAACCCATGTCCGAATTTCTCTATCTGTGAAAATAAAAAAAAAATATAAATTTTTTTGTGTAACGTTAATGATCTTTCGAAGTATGCACGTGAAAACTTGCATTCTTTTTTCATGGAAAATAGTATGCGAAATGTTAAGAAACTGGATCGCACGATATGAGAAGCAAAAGTTTGCAAAAAGGGTGCTATGTGGAAGAAGAGCGAAGTAAATTGAATAATAGTCTTTCTCCCACGAGTAATGGCATCTCAAATTTTCCTCAATGCTTTTGACCGTTGTCTACTTTTTGAATACTTCTATTGAGTTTCGACGTGTTACCACTTTAGTTTTTCAAAGTAATTGACAACTGAATTTTTGTACCTATCAAAATTGACAATAAACAAATGATGAATAATTTATTTCGTACAGTACCAATGATCACTGAGATCCTTCGAAGAATGCGCATAAAATGTTACGTTGTTCCATCTTGGAAAACAATGCGAAAATTCAGGAAATTGGGTTGCACGATGCGAGGCGAAAGTCTGGAAAGAGAGGCTGGTAGGAGGGAGCACAGAGGATGATGGATGCACTAAGAGTTGGTAGATAAGAACGGTAAAAGAGAAAAAGACGAAGATAGAAAAGAGAGGGAGGAAAGGGATTTTTCGCCCTTCCTTCTTTGCCACAATCAAATATTCAACAGACGCTGAGCTGCAAAGTGCC
Source organism: Cremastinae sp. B BG-2022a (assembly GCA_030522605.1). Taxonomy (NCBI): domain Eukaryota; kingdom Metazoa; phylum Arthropoda; class Insecta; order Hymenoptera; family Ichneumonidae; species Cremastinae sp. B BG-2022a. The sequence goes on along the minus strand of JAPYYX010000438.1, from coordinate 1,154 downwards.
AGAAACTCGTCCCGCTTCTCCATATTCGCTTTGGCCGCCCTTGCTCTCCCTCTTTTTCCCTTTCTCTCCTTCGTCGCATGGGACGGACGAACTCTCAGAGCATTTTGCCTTGCCAAAGAACTCCGAGGCATCGCCGAGTCCCCCGTGGTTTCTCCTCGGAGTCTCACGCGAACGTTCACTAAAATCCTATCGATCTGACAGCGAGCGAGCGCCGGAGAGAGAATGCAGAGTTCTGTCGTCCTGTCATGGGCCTGACATTCGTCAAAATTTCTACATTTTAATGTATTATGCGCCGTAGGGAAAAGTGCGAGATGTCGCGTAGATCCATCGAGATTGGAAATCTTTCGAAACACCACGAACACACTCCCTTCGTCTATGAGTATCTGTTCTTTTTGTCAAGCATTTATCATAAATATTTACAAAATGTATAAATCGAATATTCCATTTTCCGAACCCCGTGCGATCTGGATAAATTTTCACTAACTCATTGAATAATTGAAAGAGCAAAGAAACGATTCTGAAAATGAGATACGGAAGTTTACAAAATATAATAGCTTTGTATCTAATTAAAAGGCGAATCGATGAAGCTCGGAAATTTTCCAGGTGGTCACGTTACGTTGCGCTTTTAATCAAGCTTAATGTGCATTCCACAAAATTTTTCGATTTCATGAGTAAGCAAAAAAGAAAATACGATTCGACTCATTTGCTTGATGAACAGTGTCTACTTTCGGCAATTAAATAATCCTTTTCAATAGGGCTCGGAGGATCCTCCGCACGCGCGTCATTCGTAGATGCAGACTGTGGCGACAGAGTTAAAAATTAATTATAAAAGAAGCTCGTATGAAAAGAGTGGCACTTTCGTGACACGAGAAAATGAGGGAACCATCGAGCCGGATAACTTTAGTAACAGAAAAAATAAAATATCCATGAAAGCGCCGAGGGGAGCGACCGGAGTCGATGCGGTTTAAATTGAGACGGGATAATTTTCCCTCACCTGCCGCGGCCGTGGTCCGTCGGCTGGCAGGGCTCTAGGCGATTATTTATTAATTATATTATTTTCGACTATTTGACTGTTACGTCGGGCGCCAGCTAACTCAAAGTTAACAAAATATATTTATGTATAGGGAAGGGTAAGTTGGGGACCATACGAAATC
>JAPYYX010000437.1:0-57295 GCA_030522605.1 Cremastinae sp. B BG-2022a | reverse complement strand
GGAGTCGAGGAGTGGGGATGAGCTTCGGGCTCGACAGGTCCCAGCGGCACCTACTGAATTTCGGTGGCGCGGGGAGGCTAATGTTTTAAATTTGACAAACTCGACCTTTTAGTCGAGTAATGATAATTTTTCCTGTCTCAAAATCTTATATGAGATGTATAATGTCAGAGAAATTCAGAAATGTGATCCATTAGCAACAACGGAAGACGACGACGCGGTTCCTATTCCGACCGGTGCGGTTGTCCCTCGAGAAATAAGCGTAATCGCTTTTCTACCCTCAAACCCTCGAAAGCGTTTCCTACCCAGGAGGAGCGCGCTTTACCGCCATTCGCACTCTCTGTCTGTCTCTCAATTGCTCTTTCTCTCGCTCATTCTCCGTGCACGTATACTTTACCAGACGCTCCGTCAGACTGCAGTGGACTGCACACGGCGGGTGCAAGAGTCGCTATACCAGTGAAAAAAATGAGAACGATAAGAGAAATAGAGAGTTGAACGTTCGCTCTTTTACTTCGTTTTCCTTCCTTTACCTTCCGTTTTCCAGCGGCGAACCTTCCCTCGTGCTCTCCTCGTTCGAGTACCCTTTCGTAAATAGAACGAGCAGCGGTCTCGATTGAAATTAATGGCATGTTTGAGATAACATGATCGAAATAACTGCGAACCGGGCGACATTTCTGAATAATTGATGCAGACATTTAATGAATATTCCATTCTGTTTCATATTGTCTTCTGCATCTGAAAGTATCCTCACTGCAGAGCGATGCGATTATTCTTTTTTCAACTAAAATGAAATGGCAATGGAACAGGAAAATGGATCATTAAATATTTAAACTCCAAGAATGAAGGAGTTCGTAAATAGTACGAGTTGAGAAAGGGTGATGGTCCGAAGATCGTTAGTAATATTTTATATAAAAAAAAATTTACTCGACCTCGCGGCTCTGTTTTTTGATATTTCGTTTATAGCTCAAGTCTGGATCTAAAAATCACCGCTTGTTTTGATCGAGCTCGTACGGAAATAATTTTCACAAAATGTGTAATAATAACAGAATAATAAATATGTAATAAAAACAGAATAATGTAATTAATAATAGAACTATACCGATTTTTCCGAGATATGAGTAAAATATCGGAGTGTAAAGAAAATTGCTCCTTTTGATATTCTGAATAATTAACAGTTTACTCAATTTTAAATTGAAGTGAATGGAAAAAAATCAGTTTACACATCTCAATGCACTGAAATTTTTTTCAAAGGAACGTTATACATTACTTCCTCACAGTCGATCTATTTCTCCTTCATAGTTTTGTTCATGCCACTGAAATATTTTTCTTACGTTTCTGCGGAAAAAGTTTCCACAAAAAGATGTGGATGCGGAGGAGAAAGGGAAGAAGCGGAGCGAGCTCGGTATCAGAAAGCAGAGAGAGAGCTTTTCACTTTATGAACGATCGGAATTTAAATTGCTTTCCTTGCTGGCCTCTTACGTAGAGGTTTTCCCGTTTCTTCTTATAAATCCCAATAACCTTTGATACACAGCCCGAACTGGAACGCCCGTACGAAAATATTTGATATAAAGCCTTAGAAAATTCGCACGATTCACTTCCATCGCACACACGATTCCCGCTCGGCTCGCTTTTTTTCCGAAATTTATTTTTATATCTACTTTGGTGTCTCTGCGTCACCGTTCCGATCTGCGAATGTTTTTGCAAAAGTAATTTCTTTTTTGTTTTCCTTCATTTCATTTTTCCAATCTTTTTTTCGGCGAGCGACTCACGGCAGGCAGTTTTTCCATCAACTTCCGTCGACGTCGGATTCGTGAAAAGTAAAAATTGAAAGAAACGAGACACCGAGAGAAATGTTCTCTAACGTTAAAATGAAGGCAGAGCAAAAAAATGGATAAACCACTCACGTTTGTGAGAATAAAAAGCTTTGAAGTTTTTTTTCGTTCTCTTCCTGTCTCCTTTCCTTCTTGTTTCTCTTCTTTCGTGTATGAGGAACCGTCGATGCGCGAATATGCACACACGTTGCGTCAAACATATTTCAAATCCATACGTTCGATTCCATGTGGCTCAATTTCTTTAAAGAAAAAAGGAAAAGCGTTATCAGCTTGCAGCGCCGAGCGATATTGCGGCAAAAAACGTAATAAAAAATAAAATAAAAAAATAAATTGAATTCCGCTTTTAGGTGTATGTAGGATCTACTTTGCACCCGTTTTATTTGCTTGTATATATTTATTTATCCGCATATGAATGTATTTATTTTTCCCTTTGGCTTAGATCTAGCTCGTTGAGGATTTAACGAGCTTACGTCGATAAATTTTGTCAACGCCTTTGAAGTCCGCTGTGGCGTGAAATCCGCAAAACTTTCACTCATCGTTCAACATTTACGTAAAATTTTGGACGATTCTCCCACGAGTCCGGTAATCCTCAGAAGGTTTATCGTAAATTATTCCCTTTTGATTATGTCCTCATTAAGCTCCACATTGCATTCAATTTGATTCGGAGTAAAGCAGTATTTAGAAATTCGACTCTGCGAAAATTAATCGCTTGGTCGGAATTTGGATGAAAAATAATTTGTGACGTTTTTTCATCGCGGTTGCAGAGAGAGTCCGGGAAGATTTCTCTCGTCGCGCTGCCTCGAACCCGGGTCGCATCCCCCGCGAGATCTCAAACAAAATTTGTCCCGTTGTGTTGGTGTGAACCGAACTCGAGGGGATTTTAACGCACATCAGAGACACGGCAAAGGAAGTTACAAGAGCGCGTTTTGTTCGTTGTCGTCGGATATAAGCGGGAATAAAGAGCGTGTTCCCTCGGGAACTTTCGGCTTTTCGTTGCTCTGAAGTACTCGAGGAACATCGTTCCCCCATAACGCACAAATTTACCTGCGTGCACAGGCTCATTCTTCCTAATCTGTGGTTTTGCTTCTCTTCAAGTTTACAACCGAAAAAAACTCCATTTTAAAATAAATTACATTTGTCGAGAAAAAACGAGTAGACGTAACGAAATGAATGCATTAGAGTTTTATTACATTTTTGTAGAATGTAGAATTCTTTGAAATTTAAATATCAACCTGGGAACAGATAACGAGACCAGTCTGGTACACACGGAAATTCATTTACTCAAATTTAAATTACAACATTTCGAGTATAAATCAAATATTTTTTAAAATTTAATTTCCTAAATGAATGTCTCAAATATTTCGCGATTAAAAAACTTGAGTAATTCATCATTCAAATAATGTACTTTAAATATCTATTGCGATAAAACGTACATAGTAAACATAACCAAATTTTACTCATTGATTCTTACCACACGCTTTAATTTAAGATATTAAACAATCTGAATTTTTTTAATCACATGACTTCAAAGATTTTTTCATTCGATCCTCATTTAATGAATTGAAAATGTATCTCAAGTGAAAATTCATTTTATTCTATAATTCCAATCGTTTTAACGAATTATGCAAACACCCTGATTATTTTTTCATTCAAAGATTGAGATATTTAATTTCACATTCACTTGAAAGTTTTTTTTTAAATTCGATAATAAAATATCAACAATGCAATATCGATAAGATATATTTGATTTCTATGGATCTATTTAAACCTCAATTGATTATTCACTTTCGTGATATACAAGACTTTCAGAGTACACTTTTCAGATGTGGGGGAAAAAAAGTGGTGAAGACAAGAAGCAGACGAAACGAAGATCCTGATGACGAATAACGTTTCGACGTCTCTCAACCGAGATCGACGAATAAAAGTCTCGAGAACCAAGCGAATGGCAGTGTAAAAAGAGAGAGAGAGCGAGAGACGAAGAAAAACGAAAAATACACACGAGTCTTTGAGAGATGCACCGAGACGTCTTGAGCCACCGGGGAGATAGAAATGAATAAAAAAATAAACGAAAACGAGGAAGAGATTCTTCTCCGTGCATGGTAACAGCTGCCATCGCTCACTGGAGAGAGGATCGAAATATATAAGTCTGGTGTTTCATCCACGAATGTATACTCAGCCTTTCGTAGTGACATTTTTTTCTCTCGTTATTATTGTTCTCCTTTCATCGTCGAATTAAAGAGAGCGCGCGTCGAGGAAAAAGTAAATTTTCTTTGACGTAGTATCAAGGATCTCCCTTTTTTCCTGAATTTTTATACTCGGCGAGATTTTGTTTGTCTCACGATTGTACACGTGTAGGTAAAGTATACAAACGCGTTCCCTATTTTTTCGAGAAAGCTCCAGACGTCCTAATAAAATCAGGCGAATTAATCTAATCTCAACGTTTCTCTCGGGCACGGTCGAAACATTTTCGCTCACGGTTTCTAGAATTCTCTTTCCTCTCCCCGTTTTCCACTCCAATTTTCCCTCTCGCTCCGCCTTCTCTTTTCTCTCTCTCTCCCTCGTTTTCATACTCCCATGCTGGCTTTGTCACAGTCACTTCGAAGCCCGAGTCACAAAGGATCCTCCGAGGGGGTAAGAGGCCCAGTTACGGGTAATTCAATATGATTGTACAAACAGTTTAATGGGGATTACGCCGCGTGTAACCGAGAGGAAGGAATTGGTTGACCTAGGTACACCGAGCGAAGTTAGATATCTATCTGTTTTGCCTTTTTTCATTTTTTCAGACCTCTCTATTGCCATTCTTTCCTCTTGCGCTTTCCTCCTTTTTTCGCTTATTCTCCGAGCAAACTCTAAGTACATGCTTACTTTTCTCAATGGGGCTCTTGCCTCGATCCTGCTATTTTTTCTCTTCCAGTGGCCTGAAAAAAACCGATTTCCATTCGGTGTGTAGTCTCGAGACGAGAAAATTTCTCAACGATGAGATTGAGAGAGTGAAAAATTGCGTCTGAAGTCGAACTAATTTTAAACGATATCGAGTTTATTCTTTCCTAGAAACTTTGAAGAAAAATGGATGAGGAAAAAAATGTTGAGAAAGGTTGAAGGATGGACGTCATATTTCCGAGTTCCTAATCCTAGGATTCCTCGCGACAAAATGCGAGTCCCTTTATCGTGAGGGAGCAGGATTTTCGAGAAAGACTAAACGCTTTATAATCCCTGTAATAGCCTGTTAGACCCTTTTTCATGGAATGTTTTACAAGCTTAATGGGCAGGAAGGATTTTATTTTTTCTCCGAGTTTCAGATTTTTATCGATTCACACTTTTGGAGCATGTCAAAAAAAGAAAATGTTGAAAAATTAGAGCTCACATTCCATACGAGAATTGTCATGGAAATTTGCTGCACAAAAAAATTCCGAAAAGTAATCGATTAAATATGATTTTATGGTAAAAAATATATTCAAATTAAATTAATAATCACGGTAATTTTGAGCGTTCAATTTCACTCTATTAATTTTTTCTTTCTTTTGTACTTTTTGTTCGGACTAATCGAGAAAGTGAGCTCGCCATGTAAAATCGTAATTCAGCATAAGACAGCGGGAGCGATGGAGGTTTCCCGGAGGCTCGAGGAAACGCATCACGGCGAGAGACCGTTCGCAGCCAACAAAGGGTGTAGAGCCCTTATTAACGTTTTTAATTAGATCCCGGGAACGTCAGGACCGCTGAGCCTTCCGTGAGAGGGCTTGTCGACGATAAATAGAGGTAAGCCTCGCTAAGACAGGGTAGAAAATAAGAGATGGACCCGGAGAAAGAGAAAAAGGAAGAAACGAAGCTAAATAGCCAAAAGCGAATAAAAAAACGCTGATAGTTCTAAATTCTTCCTTTCTCGCACTGATTAACTCTCTTATTTCTCCATTTATCCTTCTTACACGAGTTAATTATTTTCTTATTTATAATAATCAACTCTTATCCTTTTTCTCTTATCTTGCAAGTTTCTTGAATTTGTTGGAACCTTTTTATTTTGTTATTATAATGCTTTTGTTGCTTTGAAAATATAACAAATTGTTATTTGAAAATTTAACGTTAATTTTTTTTATCCATTGCTTTCCAATTTAGATAAAAATATTATTTTGACATGAAAAATACGGCGAAAATTTCAATGTTGTTACTAACTTTTAAATATTGAAAAAGCTGGACCGCACGCGGGCTTCGTTTTAATGAAAAAATACATCGCTCCGAGGTTCGGTAAGCAGACTCATACGAAAAATGATTTCAAATTAGTGCGTTCGGGCTTATGGGATCAAGTAATTGGAGGCTCAGAGGAAAAAGGGATGAAAAAATGGAAATGCGAGCGGAGAACAAAATGTTATATACGCGGAAGCCCGCTTGGTCTCCCGCTCCGTCGACACTCGGGTTTCGCGAGCTTCCAAAATTGAATTCTTTTTTTTCTTTTTAAGATCCCCAGGGCGCAATACACACGCGTTTCTTTACTCTCGCATTCTCCCTTTCTCTCCTCTCTGCGTCTATGGGACTCTCTTCACCCTTCTAACCTCTAGGCAGAGCAGTAGACTTATTACGCGAACGGCCGAGATTAAGGGCGGGTTTTTCCCGTCCGTACTATGTAAATCATCCGCGAGAGCAAAAGCTTGCTCACGCGTCAACGCCGCTAGCGCCATCCCCGAGGAGATAAATTTTACTTTGACTTTGCCGGCGCGATGCCAGCTTTTTATTCCCCAAACTACGCTATTTTTTCTCTCATCGATCTTCGATTTCCGGATGCCGCTATCCATAAGTAAAATGCATTTATGAAAAGAAAAAAAAATAGATAAAAGTTGGAGCTATCAATTTTCCGAAAAATAAAAATCATTATTTCGTTAACGATGAGTTTTTCGCCGTGATCACGTTCGGAGAGTAATGTTTCAAGGAATTTAAGATCTCGATCAAGAACTTTTATGTGCGCGCACATTTATGTTTTATGCGATTTCGAGAATGATTTTTTCTCTTTTACGACGGAATCCTTCATCTCAGGATGGAAATATTCCAAAGTGCAAAACCGAGAAAATAGTATAACGATGGCACTTTGAGTTCATCTTTGTACGCGAGTGATGATACATGTGTACGTCGAGAAGTAATATAACATCCTGAAGGTAAAAGTGTACGTTGCTGGAAAGCAAGTTGCGTAACGATATGACGTTTGAGAGAAGATCTCTGCATTCTCTCGTACCTACGTATAAGCCGTTTGCCCCGTTTCTTACCTGGTGTATTAACTTTCCAGAGAAAATGAGAGAAAAGCAGAGATCTTTATATTTCGCGGTTTAATATACTTTTCTCTTTATTCGTGGGGTTCGTAATATACTTAGAAACGAAAATGAGAAAAAAAGAAAATAGGTTCGCCTTTAATTTTCCTGTCCCAATTTGTTGGAATAACTTCAAAAATTTCAACACTGCTGCATTATAATAATTTGAAAAATTATTGCAGCATGTAAAAATAATATGAAATTTTCATGTTCTAGCACATTTTCTTTAGCAATGAAAAATACTCCAACAAATGGTTTATTTTACGAGAAAGAATATAAAATACTTTTATATGATTAAAGGTTTATGAGTAATTTCAATTTTCTTGTATTCAATGAAAAAATAAGTCTGAAAAATTAAAATTAATCATTTCACGTAAATTTATTTGAATTGATTTGAATTCGCATGAATTATTATTTATGTAGTACCAATACCATTCATTACTTTCATATAGTAACTTAGTAAGTACTCAAGACGTAATTTCATTCCTGATTTTTAATTTACGTTTCTATTAAAATTGCTTTTTCGGAAATTTTGTTCGAAATCCTCACGACAGTTTTTCTGATTGTTACATATTAATCTCGGTAACTATTAATTTCAAAAAGGTTTTCTTATAATTCAGCCAAATGTGTTTTTCTAATCCTCAAGTATGACCGTAGGCGAAAGATGTATTTTTTTCTACGCACACATTTTAAGGCTTTCATTCTCATGTACGCAAAGGGAATAAGAAAACAAACTGTGAATTATTCGCATACAAGTGAATATACAAACATGGATCCGGCGTTTGTCATCCCGAGCGTCATTGTTATCGTCCTAGTCGAGATGCCTTGCAATGAGACCGAAGTTTAATCCCCATAGTTACGAGGAGGGATTCGAAAATTCCGGATTTCATCGGATCGAGTTTATAGATAGAGAAAAAAAAGTAACGTTCGTCCCTCTCCGGATCTTCCTGTGTCATTTCGCTCGCGGTATAAACAGTTGTGACAGATGCCGGGTTATGTAAACCGAGACCTTTCGGTGATCGCTTCTTCATTGTGCCGGGGGTCGCGATCCAGGTAAGCGCGTACGAGGATCCGAGGACTCTGAAAATTTATATATAACTTCAGTCGACCGTTTTAGCGGGACAATGACAGGATTTGCGAAATAAACGTCTCGGGGACACTGCGACGTCACGCGTTCACGAGATTTCCTTCTCTTATATTTATTATTCTCGATCCAGCCCCGAGTCCGACACAGACACTCGAGGAGAAGAAAGAAAAGTATCTATCAAAGACCAGGGCAGAGAAGATTTCGTGGTGGACGGACAGGCTTTTATAGAATTATCCGAATATTTTCTTTATTGAAAAAACTCTTCAGGATCACTGCGATATTATACACAAAATTGTCATCGCTGGGTTTTCCACTCTAGAGACTCGAAAAATGTTCCAGATTTTATGTAAAGTTTTCCAGATACGAGGACAAATGGATGACGGACGAAAAGCCTTTTGAGTTTTCTGTGAGAAATCATTGATGGGAAATGTAAGATCGAGATAAAAAAAGACTCAGGAACATTTTCAGGGTATTAACTCGACAGGACGTGTTTTTCGATCTATACGGAAAACTTTGTAGATTTTGTTTTCAATGTGGTGACGATGATCGTCGTTTCGAGATCCTCAGGATAAATCGCGCTCTCATTTGTCAAAGACGTGTAGTCGAATACATTACTCGAAAGAATGAAAACACTTTTCTTTTTTCGAAAAGAAAAATAGTTTTTGAATTTTTACATTTGATTTTCTTTCAATGATGTTTAGGAATAATTTGCGGTAGTGTCATCCCTTTAAACTTCTCTCTTGACAAAAATTATTCTTTGATCGAAATTCATGAACGATTTTGTTAAATTTTCTGAATCGGTCACAAAATGTCAGAGTAAATTATTTTGCTATTTGTTGAATACGTCCAGTGTGAGATTTATTATGTAAGAAAATAAAATAATATTTTGATCCCGTAGAAAAACATTAATTTGAATTTTAAACACTTCCTGAATCTTTATACTTGATATTCTCTTTTGGATAATACGGTTGAAAATGATTCACATGGTGCACACGTGCCTGCAAGGGTGGAGAAATTCAAGAGCGAGCGTAGTCGAGCACTTTCCTTTCGTAGCGAGCTATCAGGATGAAGATTCTCGCGGAGCTACGGTGCGTTCTCTCCTAACCACTGAAATAGCGTCCGGCGCTAGTTAGCAAAAGTTTTCTGCAATTCACATCGGGTTTTCATTCTTCCTTTTCTCACCTTGCCTTTTGCGTTCTCCGAGGCTACTTATATTCCCGCGAGAAGAATCACGATGCTATCTCCGCTTCACACCTGTGAACATTCGCACGTGGATATTTTGCTCCAACCTTGTATACAAAATGCGAATGAAATTTCTTTTGTAAAAAATAGCGAGTAAGCTCGCATAGACAAAACGCGATCAAAAAATGTATTAAAATATGATCGAATTTATTGAACTGTCAAATTCGTTTCATTCATTTTGACATCGTTATCGAAATTTTTTTTTTTATTTTATATTCGATGGAGATTCGTCTCTCGGAATTTCGGAATTTTATCTCGGGTCATTTCCCTTGCGGTTCAAAGCATCAGGTAGTCGATCCATCGGGTTTCCGATGGTTCCGGATAATTCTATCGCCCGGTCCGTTGTCGATGCTGGTCGAGAGGGCCGACCAGCAGGACACGAAGAGAGGGGAAAAAAGAGTCGGCGGGATGAGAAAAAAGGAGCAGAGGGAGAGAGAGCAGGAGAGAAATGCAAAGATCGCGCGGCTGAAATTTTACTTGCCGATGGAACGCAACCGAGAGGGCGTTGCATCCGATTCGCTTCGACGAGACTGAATCGAGCGTGTATAACACTCGTCCGCCGCGCTGGTCGAAAATATGGGAGAGAGCGAGAAGCAAAGACCGGAGCGAGGGAAAAGGACAGAGGATCGTCCTTTATACCATTGTCCTCCACAAAAGGGACAGGAATACTAAAACCCGGAGAATATTCCAGTTCCCTTTGCCTTGTGGAACGTATATCAAAGCCGGAGAAGGAAAGAGAGCCGGCGAGAGGGAAAGAGAGCAAGAGGAAAAAAGGGGATGCTAATCGTATTGAACGTTCGCGCGATCCGTGTCGCCCGTGACTTTTAGTACGTGAATCAGTCGCGCGAACGCCTCTCCGTGCGTTCCAAACTTTCGAAAAAGGACCGAAAAATCCTTCTTCATCTTCTTCACGGTAAAATCGCAATTTTTTCCACTCGTCTCGGTACCGCTATTCTCTTTCCTCTCGCTGCGCGGAACTCCGGATGGATTCAATCGAGAAATGTCAATAAAGAAAAAGGAGAGACGAAGACGAAACACAGAAGAAGAGAGGATCAAGCGCATCATGAAATTCGATGACGACCAGGTGCTGCTGACTTTATACAACTGAAAATAATGTAACGATTTTGCTCAGTCACGCGCCTGAGGAATGAGAAAAATATCTTGGAGTTGTCACGCCTCGTTAGGCAGCTGTGATCAATTAGAAGCATTTCTTAGCACTTCGAAAACACCCACGCACGCGCACGAACAACATTTTTCAAAGCAGAAACATGAAAAAAACGTTTTTTCATTATTTTTTTATCATACAATTCATGACTTCATGAATTAATAATTTTTTATTCACACGTCAAACATTTATCGGTTACCATTGACACGCGCTTAGATTTAAGAAAATATTTAAGTAATCTTATTTGTAGACATTTCTTATATTTTTTATGAAAATAACTATTTTAGGATTGTGCACTTTGATATTTCTGAAAATCTTCCTGACGTTTCTTCTCGTACGTATAAATGCGAATGGCAGATTGCAATGAGGTGAATTTTTAAGTGGACGAATAAGAGGCAAATTTTTCAAGGGCTCAATCCTCCGGGGCATGCTAGTCTAGCCCATGCCAATCTCGTATCCGCAAAACGTCGATAGAACGTTTGTCGGACGTGCACATCAGAGACGGGAGCCAGTTTCCTCGTCCCTTTTACTTCTGGGATACGAATTGGAGTTCCGGATATCCGTTGCTACCGCACGTGGTCGAGATTCGTCGAAGGACCAGTCTTTTCCCTCGATCGAGTCCTCTGGCGGAAAGGAGGAAGAAAGAAAAAAAACGGAGTGGAAGAGAAGAAAGCGAAGAAGATAGCTCTTGAGGCAAGTCTGCTGGCTGAAAACCGTGTTTCCAGATAGCTTTCCTTTTTTGCACACACACACGTCCACGGAAACTTTTGTCGAGTCTGCGACAAACGAAAATTGCAGTGATCGCGCGCACCGTGTGCGCTCCCCGCTGAATTTAGTCCACGTTCGCCCATTCTCCTCACATGTGCAACAACAACCGAGCGATGAGAAAAAGCGAAGAAACAAACTGTGTACTTAGGTAAGCGTTTGTCGTCGCGAGAAGCGACTGAAAATTGCTAACACGCGTGCAGAAAAGAAAAGGGCACGATCCGTTTCAAGCGTGCGCGATGATATCACGAAATTCTTGAAAAATGCAATTCAAGATGAAGCATAAAAGTATCAAACGACCTAAAAATCATGGATTTCAATTTTTTAGTTTTTATACGATTTTGAAAAGTCTCATTGACAAGTCAAGACAAGATTGACAAGTTTACCAAAAAATGGTAAACGTTGATTTGGAAGAAAATCAGCTCAATACATTTTTATAGTACAGATAAAAAAACATCGTAATCCTTATATTTTGATAAGTTCAAGAAATTGCCAACTTCCGAAATTTAAGTGTGTACATTATATTTTTTTTCAAAAGTTTGCAAAGTTGACACAAAAATTACAAGTGGGACTTGCAAAGCAATCTTTGCAGTAAATTCTCTCGGTACAATCTCCCTTAAAAGTATTGCGGAAAAAAGTAAGAAAAAAGGGTAATCCCGGTACTCTCCGAAATTCAAGGAAATTTGAGCTTCGGAAAAGCGAGTTTATGTAGAAAGTAAATAAAAGAGGTGATTCCATCGTGAATTCAGCGAGCATTGAAATCTGCAAATTTCTCGTCTTATCCTGTCTTCCAGGTCAATAGATACGTATACTTTCAGCTTTCATTCTTTTTTCAAGCATCGACGCATTTCGTTCGACGTAATAACTCTCTCTCTCTCTCTCTCTCTCTCTCTCTCTCGCAATAACGTTTTCTCATCTCATTTTCTATTCACTATCACCCTCTCTCTCTCTCTCTCTAACGAGAATCCGAAAGTTGTTGATACGAGGAGATTTCTTTTTCGCTCGTCTCCCCGCAGAGAGTGAAAAATGCAGAAATGGAGTAACCGTGTTTTCCGAAAAAGCGACTCGTTTTCGCGTAAATTAGAAAAATCTGGACCTGGAAAAAAATTATTCCCTTCCGTTCAACTATTTGTGTTCCCCGTTAATGCGCACGAGAATTGTGAATAGAGGAGCGCAGAGGTTCACAAATATAAGTACGAAGCGGTACACACAGGCCCATAAAAACTGGACAGGGATCAGAACGAAGTGACTTCGTTGGCAAGGAATGAGGATAGAAAGGAAAACGCGAGTGGTTGAGTATTACCGGACCAAAATGTTCAGCCTTTCTCTGGTTAAGCTCTCGGGTGCTTTTGGTAAAATGCGCAGCAATGTATAATGCAATATAGGCCAGTAGCAAAAGTACACCTAGCTCTCTCTTCGTCTCTCTTTCCATAATGTCGTCATGTGTGCGTTGGGAAGAGCGCAGAGACGGAGCACGAGGGTGAGAGAGAGAGAGAGAGGGAAGCGGGTCCACTACCGCCCCGGGGCAACTTTGTATTTTATTGCGATGGCTTTCGGAAACGATCCCTGGTGGTTCTGTGTTGTGTCCGACGAATCGTGCACCAGAATCGTACACTGCAGTGTATCGTATAAAATCTAGCGATAGCGCGGAGAGAGGCAAGGCCAACGGGAGCGTAGCTCAGAAAATAAAGCAGCGATGACAGAAAGGCGAGGAGCGAGACGAAGAAAACGCGAAGGCCCAGATTCCCTTTTACTGGCCCATCAAATCACTGAGATATATATCAAAATAATAATTAAGTGAAATAGCTTGGAAATACGAGAACTCACAAATCGGAGTGTAATTTGAGAACGTACGTACCTACAGATAGCAACGCGGCTTTTAAAGATTGAAATTGATTTTCCTAACGACGACGTTGCTCCAGATTTAACATTTCATTTTCAATTATACTCACGAGTCATATTTTCGTGTCCACGCGATATCGATCTCTCTTGTACCTTTCGTTAAGGATCCCTCTCCCATGTTTATACTCTTGCTCGAAAATCGGTTATTCTGGGTTCAAGCTCAATCGACGCGCGATTATTCTCGTCAAACGAATCGTAAAAAATGTCCTGTGTCTACAAAAAAATCGGACAGATCAATTCCAGTTGAAAGGGACTGTAAATTTGGCAAACATTTACATGAATTGTCACACCGTTAGCTCGTACACGGGAGAGCTCATTGTTCGATATGTACGCGTACCTCTGTGTATATCGAAGCCGAAAGCTTTTTGGCTGAGTTCACATGGTCAATCAGGAGGACAACCACCTCGATGACAACGAGCAGTTGGTCTGTCTGCACAGAGGGTTCCAAGGGAGAGACTGGAGAGACAGAGAGAGAGAAAGGTAAAACGCGTGTACACTCGAGACCGCCAATCATGCTGATTGTACCCATGACTGGCGCGCAGCCCTCAGCCGTTTGCTCTTCGAACAGGGGACAGAGGGAATCGTCGGACAATAATGATATTATCTTCAACCGTACGTATTACCGGGAGGAGCGGGAGGAACTCCACAGACCGAAGAGCAACTTCGGGCTTTCCCTCTCTCGTCAACTTTACAAAGTGATTTACCTTTCAACCTGTCACGATCGCTTCTACTTCAGTCAACGATCTCACTCGACAAAATCGAAAACAAATATCCCTCGGAACAATAAAGTGTATTCCGTTTAAATTATTTAAAAAATTTAATTAATTTTAAGAATTATTTTTAGTATCGGGATACATTGTGGATTTTTCACGAGATTTGTGGCACAGGGTCGATGATGAATTTTCGTACGGTCTGTACAATCCATCATTTATTCAGCATTATTAATTCTGTGTTTATGCCAGAAAAATAATGTTATTTTAATTTAATAAAATACGGGTGTTTTTTGAGACTAATACCAACTGGAATGAACTGCAAAATTTAATTCTCAGCAAATTATTATCATCATTTGTTTCATCAGAGGTGGAATTATTTTCATAAGGTGATTTCTCTTATGTTGCAATGCAGTGTGTACATTGCACATATTTTCCATGAGATTGAGTCAAATTTGAGTGGATACGAACTATGAGATTTCTCAGTTAAATTGGTAATATATTCGCCCTGTGTCTAATTCTCGTCATTAGCGTTACTCCGTGCAAATACAATTCAGAGCTGATGCAGCGTCACGGATAACGGTGCAATCTGTAAGGGGACAGAGACGCAAACAGGGCGAAGGAGGGAGAGAGACGGAGAACTTACGTGCCCGGTGTTTACCCTCGATGTGGTATGGTATCAACCTTCCAAGGAAAGCTCGCGGTTTCCACACTCGGTCGAGCAATTTACTCACGATTCTCACTCTCCTTTACCAAATATGATTGATTTGTTTCGAAATCGATATAAAATCAATTATTACACTTATATCAAGACTACTCAGTTTCATTATTTTCTTAATTATATAAGTATATGATTTTTCTTACCTTTTAAATCAATAAATTATTCTTACTACACTGAAAAAAAAGATAGCCATTTCCAATGAAATATTTAATTGATTGTTCCATATTTAATAGATCCAATGAAATATTGAATTGAACCAACTAATATTTCATTGGAAATCGCCACATTTTTTTCAGTTTACATCAAATACATAAAAAAATACTGAATACTATTGTATATTATTAGTTTTTGATTACAGAAAATTCAATTTGTTTTTGTAAAAATATACTCCATTAAAAAACGAAATATTTTCGAGCAAATTTTCTTGCAATTATACAATCATTTCCATTTTTCGACTAGAAAACTTGAAATTTTTCGTAATCAGAGCGTTCCTTCGGCAGGCAGGAGTTGAACATAACTGCGTTATGTTTATCCCGAGCGCATTTATTCGAGTCGGTACACGATAAAATTTGCATTTACCGGAAGAGCGGTTTAGAAGTTTCCTTTCTCGGGGACGATGGAATAAAAGTGGGGGTCAAAATGTACAGTGGTGGGAGGAGAGAAGAGAGGAAGAAAGTGAGCGGATGTCGAGTGGAGTCTTGGAACTAGGGGTTGAGGTTATTTAATGAATAAAAAAGAGAAAGAGGAGAGGCCAGGAAGACAAGAGAGTGAGCGCACGCCCAAAGAGTCTCGTGGTTGCAACATAAAACGTTTGCCACTCCGGTCTGTCCTTGTCCGTATTTGTACATTCGTTTCCTTCACGCTCTCGCTCGCACTCTCTCGAGATACATCCCCAGAGAGGGGTAAGATGTGGGATTGCATTTTAATAGAGGCATTACGCGAAGCGTTCCGCACAGGCTACTAAGTCACCACCCGTCGTGCGCTCTCGCTCTTTCTTCCCTTTTCTTCCGTTCACAATTCACCCATTCTTCGCTTCAGAGCTTTCCTCCGACTCCCCCGCGCGCTTTTTTCTCTTCCAAAAGAGTTAAACGCCGACGAGCGTTCCTTCCTTGTCGCTAAAGCTCGGGGACAGAGCGCTCGCAATCTCCGAGGATTCTTAATGAAGCTCGCCAAGATTTCACGAAGTCCCCACGCGTCGATCTCTCAGCCTTTGTAGCAAACACGTGTACGACCTGTATAGATCGGGAAAATCGTCAAAGAAACCGTTTTTTATTCAGCTTCTTCCAACATTTTCTATCCTCTTTGATGGACTATTTAGTTTTCATAAATTGTCATCAGACTGCAGTTGATGTCTGTGCGGAAAAAATATGTAAAAAATAAAAAGATTATATCCTCGTCATTTTGCAGGAACGTTTGTGAGAAACAAAATGGGATTTCTTGAATTTTTTTATTTTTATTGGGCAAATCTCGTATCGGAGAATTTTGTCGTTTTTTCTTTATCAATTCTGGGAAAAAGGTTCGTTATGTTAGGATCAGAAAACAGTATGAAGTAAAATATTCTAGTACGACTATTTTTAACCAATTTACGTAGAAACTATTTAAAACACGTAATAAGTTTGCCCCAATTTCGAGAAAACAATAACATCGCCGGAAAAAACAAGATTTCTTGAATTTTTTATATTTTTTCATTTCTGTTTGGCAATTCGTGCAATGCGGAGCTTTATCGTTCTCTTGACGTCAGTCCTTTGAGAAAAACACGTGCATGTGACCTAATATGAAACGTCAAAGAGACCATTTTCATCGACAATATTTTTTTATTTTTTGGCATTTTACATCTTTTCAGTTACATACATTTTTATGAAAAATAATTCAATGGTTTAATTCTGCAAAAAGTGAATGAATTTATATCTTTGAAGGAAGTTGAAAGAAAATATGTTATTTGACGTAGACCGAAAAGTTTACGTCTCCTCCAGAGTCCTGGCAAGCAGATATTTTCCAAGTCAGAGTGCAATATACATCTGTACGCTTCAAGAATAAATGTACACTGATGCTTAATTAAATACTTAATCTCGAACAAAAAACATTTGAGTACGCAATGACCTTTTTTTCAATCCGGAAAAAAAGGAATGACAAAAAAAAGCACTATCCTAGCGCTTTCCATCCTCGCAATTGCCTTATTTGGCAATTCGCGTATCGTTTCGCGATCGGCGTAAAATTCGGCGGGTGAGTTTAATCGTTTCCTCGTCGTCTCGTCCCCGGTTTAAGCACTTTCTAGCTTGCAAAATGTACACGTTCTCGTCTCGGACACGGCGAGCGAGAGAGGTATAGCGGAAGGGGTAGTTGAACCGGAGTAGAAACGATTACATTGCTTATACAGCTTCGCCATCCCCTCGCTAGGGTTTCTTCTCAGAACTTGATCGTTATCCGTTGCACCTTTGCGCTGCAATAAGGTTTATGTAATCGCGTTTACCAAGCTTGCATACACGGAAGAAAGTGAGAGAGATACGAGGGAAAAAGAGAGAGAGGGAGAGAGCTGTAGGAGGCTTTTCTCGCTCCTTCTGATCACATGCAGACTTGTCGCTATCACGATTGCTTTCCTCCTACGATACACACTCTCTCTCTCTCTCTTTCGTTCTCCCGCTCTCGTGAAACTCGTGTGCTGCGACAGCGAGACTCGTAAACTTCCACCCTCGAACTCGTAAAACTTTTTCCTTCTCGCTTTCGCGCAGTTCAGTCTTCTTTTCGTGTTTTTCTCTCTGTCTATTTTGTTCGCTCTCTTTCCTTTTCTTGCATTCTGGTTTCCTTCCCGCCACGTGCGATCCAACGCAGTACATCCTCCGTTTCTTACTACGGAAAAATCGGCGCTTACGAATACGCTCTCTTCGTTTGTAAGTCGGAGCTTTCCTCTTTTCTCTCCTCCTCGCTTTCTTATACAGCCGTTCACCGGTACAGAAAAGTACACCGGAGCAGTGCGATTTTTTTTATTGCTGAGGAAAAAGTATATTCTCCCTCTCGTTTTATTGCGGAACGTTTTGTCCCTGAGAAAACACTCGTGCTTCCGCCTGCATTTTGGATGCGAACGCTTTTCGAATCCCGAGCCATCCGCGGCATTAAAAATAAGAATTTAACGACGTTCGAAGAAACGACTTCGGGGACTCCTTCATTTTTCAACAGTAAAGAAAATAAATTGCTTTTTACTCACGGTGAGATAAAAAATTGAGAAATTTACGGTTCGATGAAAGAAGGAAAAAAGAAACGAAAAAATCTACAATTCCTGCGCCCTTTTATTCTCGTTCGCTTTTCTCGGGGCTTAAAAAAAGAGCTTTTGGCATTATTCGCTGTTTACCATTAACCCAGCTCTCTCGGCTGGAACTCCGGTGGTCGGAAGATTAAAAACTTGTGTAACAAATGATACGCTCTGCCAGGAAAGTTGAGCAGTCGCGATATACACATGTATACACGGAATTTAACCCGCACGTAACGGAAGCAAAAGCGGTTGGAAGAGTTGCAGAATTTTTCTCTCCTGGCGAGTGTTAAGCGAGTGAGCACTCGAAAATGAGTACTTTTCGCAGCACTGAAGAGCGAAAGAGACGGAGAGACTGTCCTCGATTCAAAAAATCCAATTTTGTTTCTTCGGGTAAAATGTTATTTTGTGGAAGCTGGGCAAACATTTCGCTGATCTGAAGTTGGCATCGTAGAAAATATGAGCTCTCCTTCTGGATTATGTACATATTGGGTTCAACACCAGAGTGTAACGGCAACGTTTTCGAAAGTTCACGTCTGCATGGGAGAAATCGTGCGCGAGAGCCTGAATTCGACAATTTTCGACGATCCTCGGTCTACGTGCGCGCTCCTCCGCAATTTTTTTCACGGTGCACGAAACGTTACAACAATTACCCCGAGTCTCTGTACCACTCGAGACACAGTTGGCTCGAATTCAAAATATTTCTCTTTTCCGCTATCGTCTCTTATTTCTTACCTGCTCGTGTATACTGGACTCTCTCTCCGGCACTTTTGTTTTATTTTTCACTGTCCCCGCGTGCATTCCCCTCGACTTATCGGAATTCCGAGACAGGAATAACAAAAATCTTTCAGCGATGGCGGAAATGTTAACAAAACCGTACGATAAAAGTGTATTTTGTACAATATCCAAAGTTAAATATTCGGAAGGAAAAATCAGGGCTTGTAAAAATGTTCGGTGCCGACGTAATTTTATTAAACTCTGAGGAAATATACGCCGAGAGTCCCTTTATTCCTTTTTTGGATCACCACGAGAGAGTGACTGAATGAGAGCGTTTCTGAGAAAGAGGGAGAGCGGAAAAAAGGAACGAGAAAAGAAAATGAAGGCAATGAATCCCAAACACTAATTACGCGGAGAGGGTTCACCAGAGAAGTACAGGGGCGGTGAGACAACAAGGAAGAAAGGTTAATTTGCCGCCAGTTGAGCCAAGTTAATCTTTCAGTCTCGTGCTAATAAGATCGTGCCCGTAGCGAGGAACGAGAGAGAGAGAGAGAGAGACGAGAGATGGAAGGAGCGAGCGGAAGAGCTGGAGGAATGAAAACGATCGGAGTGACGCGGAAATATACGAAAATCCTAGGTAACTCGTCGTCCCAACTTCGCCCATTTACACTGGTCGTAAATAGTCATGTATAGGGGAAAAAAAAACTTTTTTCCCTTAATTTCTGTCACGAATCACGCGTGACGCGTCTGTGTCACGCGAGACATTTTCTTTCCTCGCCGTCTCTTATATGTATATACGGATCTCTATAAAAAAGAAAAGCACACGATACTCTTGATAATACGGAGGGATTATTTACCCGTGAAAGTTTTTCATGGCGGCGTTTCGAGCGTTAGCACGAACACACATTACGAGAAACGTCATTGAGAAAATTACTATTTTTTCAACTCACCATGGCCAGGGAAAGCTGAGAATAATATAATTCTATCGTGAGGCTTTCGTTTTTTTTCCTTCAGTACACGTTGTACAGCGGAAAAGAAAATTCTCGACAGAAGGTGTACATTCTGCTCTTTGCAAATGGTAGAATAACATTTCTCTTTGTTCGATCGAGGTCATCGCGCCAGCCGGAGAAGAGGAGGAAAAAAAAATTAGGAGCCACTGCTTTTACACTACTTAGCGCGAGAATAATTTCCTCGGGGAAAAATGGTTTCATCGAGAGTCTCCTTGAATCTGTGAGCCAAAGTGCCGATTCCTTGTTACTCGAGAGCTTCGGAGAGAGGAGGCGAGGCGGGCAACAGAGGGCACGAAAGAGAGAAATAAAGCGTGGAATGGAACGTCGGCGTAGACGCCGGAACGCGGTATATAGACGCGAGAGAGAGAACAGGAAGTCTAGACAATCGATGCTAAGGTCTCTCGCACCGGAACAGTTAGAGGAGAGCGAGAGAGAGGAAAAGAGGTTCGGGGATATTGCTTCGATTGGCTGAGCAATCGATAGCAGTAGCAGGGGCTAACCGAATCGTCCGAGCGCAACGTTAGTTTAATTGAGTGGCCTGGACCATCAGGAGCATACTGGGAATTGCGAGCTGGGAATCCAATTAATGGCCACCGACTACCGGCCGCGTCTTTCGATCTCTGCGGCCTTCTCTCTTGCCCGCAAATCCCCTAATCTTTCAACCCCCCCGCGGTTGTTTCATCTTTCAGCCCCCTCCTCCTCTGCGGCGACCTGCCTCAACCCGTAGGAAAAGTGTATCCATTTCGCATCGTGATATCAACGTTTTTCCCTTTCGATTAAGGATGGTCCGTAATCGTTGGGAATCTCTTTCTCCCGCTTGTTAAATGAGAAACACGAGAGAAGATTCAAAAAGAATTGCTTTTCTGATTTAGTGGATTTTTTTGCTCCTCGATATACGCGTCTTCGTGTGTGCTCGGGGAAAAAATTCGCCGATTGGCAACCTCGAGTGCGCGCTCGGGAACAATGGGACGAGTTCATCCCGGATGAAAAATGGAAGTGAGAAGATCCCCGTGAATTGGCGCCAGAGGTTCCTTTGTCACGGGACGTCGCGTGAAAAGCCGATTTACGGAAACAATTCGTACGAATGCATGGTAAACAGAAGGCGGAGGCGCGTCTGCGACCCTCGATCGCGTGATCGATCAAGGAAAAATCTCTCGGCGATCCGATGACGCGTGAGGAGTTCCGTCGCTAACGAGGGATTCGCTCGGAATCATAGAAGGAAAAAAAAGAAAGCGACATGTTTCATCTTTTCGCCATGAGAATGAGAAACGGAGCACAATTACGAGCTCACCGATGGAACAAAAGAGGTCATTCTTGGTGTGCCAAAAGGGGGATTGATCTTTTGGCAAGTATCTCCGGAAAGTCGCCTCGCGTGGTTGGAATCGACGATTTACCTTTGATACGGCCAAAAATCTGGCCGAGTCCTTGTCTTCTTTTTCCCAGCTTCGAAACCTTTCTTCCTTCCTCCGGGGTATGCGACGAGATTTTTTACCCTCTCGCGAAATCGCGAAATTCCCCGAGCAGAATGAAAAGAAAGATGATAAAAGACCAGGAAGGATGGAGAGAGGAATTTGAGGTAAATATTTGAGAAAACAAGAAATATAAGATTTTAGAATAAAAGGAGAAAAAATAAGATGTATAATTTTTTGTAAAAAAAGATATTGCGTCTGAATGCCGTGCTTTATTTTTTTCAATAGCGGATGAATACACAGCTACCTTGGTGGCCTGGTAACGACCCCCTTTAACGGTTAAGCCACTGTACAGATTGCGTCAGTTTTGTTTCTTTTCGGTCCGCTCGGTTCATCCCTCTCGCTCGCTCCTTCCCTACCGACGATCTGTATTTATTCGTCATGAATAAATATAAAGCGGTCTCTCGGTCTCGTCGTGTATCGATTCTCGTTATAACCACTCTATTTCTTTTACCCCTGGTAACCTCGACGAGCCCCGACTCCTATTTGCCTCAACTACTTTTCTTCTTTATTATTTCGTTCTGCAGTCGGACTGCGGTACTTGGGTTGCCCGCGGTGAATCCAGACACGTATACTCACCGTATAGTAATTCTTTCGCGGGTTTAAACTATATACTCGCGATTGTACCGACTTGCAAAACCGAAATCAACGGGTAATCGATTTACCTCTTCCGTTCAGAACGGAGAATGGAGATCGGGAAACGAGGCGCGCAAGCTTCGGAGCCACCACCGAAGAAGAATGGTAATGACGACGAGAGAGACTTCGCCAGGAGCCTCCTTCGTTACCCTCGACTTTCTTCCATCCTCTTATCTGTATCACTCTTTCCACTTTCCAATACGTATACACATGCACCGCGTTCTGCGACTAACGGAAAATTCCCGCTTAAATGGAGCTCGGTGATTGGAAGAGAGTTTCCTTGTGGATGAAATCGCGATAAGAGAGCATTCAGAGATGTTTCTTCGATCATAAACGATAGTCATACTTCAATTTCATTTTCACTTCTCGTTTTCTTTTTTCTTCTACAAATTCGTATAGTTTCTCGGAATTCACGCGGACGCAAAATCTCTCGGGAACTTTTCCCACACGAATAATCCATCGATTTAAGAGAGCGTGGGAGGAAACTCGGGGTAGTTAACTTCGGGTTTATAGGTTGGTGGAAAATAATGCCCGTGCGGTTTCTGTCGGCTCGGAGGCAAGGATTAACCGTGAATTCCGTCCTCGGTCATCTGCATTACGCGAAACTTCGCTCTGTTCTGAGAGTGTGATTGCACCAGCTCTGACGGAGCTTCTCGCGATTTTCTCTCCTTGTGTTAAACTCTAACGATGAGCTACTTGTATGACTGGCCTCGTTCGTGGTCGTCCAGTCGTTATGCGGAACTCGCCAGTCCACGCGGTTCGAATCTGGACAAAAGCAGAGTGCGAATCCCGTAACGTTGTACCGTACGCGCGTATCATTTCAGAAGAAATATACGCACTCCCCGACCATCCTCGTTTCCCAGTCGTAAATGGAACGGAGATTAACATAGCATGTGGTTTCTGAATGTTCGCGATAAAGTATCCTGGACCATTTGGAATCACGCTGATTACAAACCGTATTGAGATCAGAAAATTGTAGAATTTCAAATTTCTCAGAAATTCTACTTTATCTGGCCTTATATTTAGATTGGGATTTCCATCGGATTTCTTACTCGCAGATATTTTTACAGGCTAAAAACCGATAATTCATTACATTATGTCTTCTAAAGACAAAATTTGTTTTCAGGACTCATTTAAAAAAGTGTAACCACGTTTGATGTTTGAAAGATACAGAATAATCAACATGCAACCTATTCGGTACCACACACATTGTAAGCTCTTTACCTTCACTTCGGTATTCAATAAATTCTGATACCGCACAAAAGGCTTCCCTTAATATGAAAATCTCCAACAGTGTCGGATAGATGGTTGATAGACAGTTTATGGCTACAAATCGAATGTGTTCTTCAACTTTGATGATCTTTCAAACTCATTATAATTTCATGTGAACCCCGTGGATCAATAACAGCAAATACAACACAATGATCACAGTGTATATAAAAATACAAATGAATATTTTATGAAAAAATCAGGAGTCATTAAATTCAGTATTTTAGGGTCTAGAAATGTGAAGATGACTTGTAGAAGGAGGCGAGAAGAAAGTGTTACGGAGGGTGCGGAATGGTCACAAAGTGAACAGGTTCACCCCAAGTTGAATGAAAAATCCCGCTGTTCTTGGAGCGCCTCCCACGGTCATTTACACACGTGAATTTGTATCCTATACAAGCCGACAAAAGCGGGCCTCTCAAAAGGAAGCGAGTATCACATTTCGAGGTGAGAATTTAGCTCGCGTCATCGTTCTCCCCAGCCCAAGTATACAATCGAACGAGTCGCTTAGTCGGTTAGTCTGTGGCGCACCCATTCGGGGGATTCACGTTGTACGAAAGTGCTGCATAAGCCAAAGTATACAGCAAACTTTCTCAATAGAACGGACACACGGAAAACAGGGAGAAAAAAATTGTATTAGTGTCGACCGAGTTTTCCGTGACCTCTACTCAGCGGGGTAGTTCCCAAATTTTTTCGACCCTTTCTCTTCCTCTTTTTATCCTCCTTTTTTATTACTTCGTCCCATATTTAGTATTTTTCCCACCTTCCTGCATTTTTTCGTACAATTTTTGTTACTCGAGTGTCAGTGGACGTTTAACTGTGTATGTCGGGATTCGAATGACTGCTCCCATAAACGACTACGCGGCGCGTTCCTCGACTTTGAATGTTCGCCGCGGCCACACCCCGAATCGAGAACCTCGACCCCCGCCGAGGCATTGTGTCGCGAGAGACGTCGGCTTCTCTTTCCCTATACTATCCGTTGCTCTGTTCTCATTTCCATTGTCACGAGACCCGCGGATTCACCGCGTTATTGTGCAAAATACGCGCGGCTACATCACAGCTCCTGTCCTCGCTCGAAATGAGAAGAGTGTCGATGAAACGCCGGGCTAATGTTTTCCCTCGCCAGGCTTTCCCTTTCGTAAATATTCACTGTCAAATACGCACACCCGTACAAGTGTAAATCCACTTGCCGACTGACTTCTCCGCAAACAATTCGAGATCTCACACTGCGTGACACAATGCTCGCGGTCTTTCAAAAGTCTTTGGAAATCATGTAGAATAATACTGGAAACCCGGAGATTTTATGTGCTCTATTTTGGAAGACGATTTATCTTCGTAAGCAAACTAATTTTTCCCACGATTTTTTGCATCGTATTGCGAAAGATGCCGCTTTTCCTTCCCTTCTTTTCATTCTATAGTTATCCGGCTGTAATTCATTTCGGATTCTTCTTCCGGGATCTAAAAGGATTATTTTTTATCACCATCCTCACAACTAGAGGAGTATCCTATAAAAATCACGTTGCATAATCTAGAAAAAAGGAAAGGTAATAACGCATTCTTATACATCGTTGGTATTCATTCTTGGTTTTACGGGCGAAAAGTACTCAAGAAGGTCTTAGCGCGTAGACGATGTTATACCTGCCAGGATTTGGTCGTGTACGCTTTCCGGAAAGAAGTTTGCACGATGTTGAGTGTAGATTATGGTTCCGGCTAGTGTACAGCGTTAAGTTTCGCCTAGAAAGCTAGAGAGGGAAAGGAAGGGTGTATGGGCAATTTCACTCTCAACTGTTCGCCCGTGACTATTCACCCTCACCACATCGCATTACTTCTGACTTTTGGTGCGCACTAATCGTAAACATTTCGGAACGGTAACACGCTGCTGGCACCATTGCGTAAGGGTCTGCAGAAATATAAGAACGAGTGCACCGGAAATTGGCCACCAAGTTAAAGCGGCGAGGAAAGAGCATGAAAAGATTCCGGGATGTAGTCAAAAAGCAAGCGCATCCCCAAGAAAAGGATTCTAATGCGCGTTAGAATTTTTTTCAACCCTTGTTCACTCCAGCTGAAAGTACGATATGCTTTTGCACACTCTCAGAAACGTAACTTTGCTGTAAATGTTGAAATAAATTCCTATGTCCAGCGTGTGTATACATACGTTTCTAGGAAATCCTGAACTCTTTCGGCGTTGTCATCGTCCTCATTGCGTTTCACGGCCTCGTATTCCGTAATGGCCGGTCGATGAAAGAAAGCAGGATTTAAAAGAGGAAAAATTTTATCTTGAAAAGAGAGAAAAGCTTGCGAGTAGAGGATGATAAAACGAAGTGGCCGATTGCTGTTCCAGATTGGAAAATATTGGTAGTCGTGAGGTTGGAAAGCTCTCTGGAAGAATTATAAAAAATACATATAACGTTGTATCAGTAACAATTGGCTATTAGCCCCCTTTCCGCAGTGTAATGTATTACGGAAAAGCCTGTGTAGACATTGTGTAATTGTTACGCGAGGTAAGCTCCATATCCGCATTAAACGTCGCGTGTGCGCACGGACACATTTGCATTATGTACTTGGTTATATAAAGTCTAAAGGTGTAAAGAGGCATAAGGTAGCAGCCAGTATATCCGCATCTATAAGATAGTATACATTCCAGTCAGCTAGATACCCTCGTTATTGGAGCGTTTATGCCAGCTATATACCAGCAGCGAACAGGTCGTATTTCCCCTATGAACGGTGCCTGGCGAAGGCAGCAAGGTAGATAATTTTTATCATCTACTTAGCTAAAAGCATCGTGAAAAATTGCGTGCAATTAGCCAATAAATAGAACACAAGGTAATAGCGTGAAGTTGAGGTGCTGGAGAGAGAAGGAACTATGGTCATTGTATTCACTGGCTAGCTGCATACATGTTACATAGAAGTAGTTAGGGGGAAGAAAGAGAGGAGAAAGGAGGGTGAATACATGTTATAGCCATGTTACCTGATGCATATGCAGGTTTAAATGTGTGTAACAGTACGCTGATAGCAGCAGCGACGTTTATAAACACCTGACGATCTAGGCGTAGCTCCGGGATGCTTTAACCTGACCCAACGATCTCTCCATCTCGGGAGCGTATCCCGCCGATGGCCTTTCTCTCTTAGGATCTCTTGTTTTCATCCTTTCTGTCGTCGTCTGTTTATGGCGTTTTTGGCCAAATGGAGCTTATTCCATGCTCGTATAGGGCAAGTGGGTTAAATAGATCCTGCGAAGCTTTTCCCTTCATGGCTTGTTTGGCCAATGCGTTACTCCGATACGTATCCGATGGATATCATGACAGCTCTTAACGTACGAACCGTTGAAACATACGATCTCTGTTCTAGATTCGGGAGTATTAGCAGTTGAACGCTCCCGGTCAGCTTCAGAATTGTCGAGATAGATCCAAGAATCCCTGATAAAGATCGATTTTCGAAGGGATAATCTGTACGTACGACTACGCATTTGTCTTTAAATGCAGCATCGATCGATAAACTGGAACTTCAATTTATGCTTTCACGATGCTGGTTGCAACCAGTCATTTCTTTTGGATTTATTGCAATAAATAGGAAACATGCATTATGATGAATTCATAGAGGACTTTCATTTTTTTCTTGATTTTCTCTTTTCTATTGTATTGCATCAATGCAAAAATATATTCATTTGTAGGACAATTGTAAATTTCACGTTGATGTAAAATAATTCGTGTAGCGATTGTTTCAAAGCTATATGTTCTGTGACAGGTGTATCCCATATTGTTCATGTCTTCTGTCTTTAATAGCATAATGCTTGTGACAGACGGCAAGCTCACTGGTCAGAATTATTGAATTTGTGGCCTCTCGTTACCGAAATATGTTCGAAGCAAATCTCTCACCTGAGGTGACGTAAGTCCACGTCTAGGTTCTTAAATTATTCATGCACGGAGCAGAGGTCCAAATCGAAGAACGTGACGGGCCATTCGAGCTTATCGTGTATAAATAAACTGAATCGGATATACGTCAGTGGGACTAGTGGCCACTTGATTCTCTATCTGTTTTCTTAATCGACAGCTGTAGCACGAATCCGTTGTCAGAGTATATCTAAACGTGACAGAAATAATATTTACCTTTATATCGACATGATTTCTCTTCTACGTATACGTGGATTTATCTGCACATCGCGTGCACCTTCATCTGTATGTATATTTGACGAATTTTCGTTCAGCTTTCCAAATACTAGATATTGCTCGTGTCAATATAATCAATAAGCAGGCGTCAAAGAACGAAGAATATGGGATAAATGGGCTGGAAATAGATATTATTTCATGTTGAAACAATTGGATAAAAAACCTGTGAAAAACATATTAGTTTATTTAACGGTTATGCCAGTAGCCATATTTTTAGAACTTTCAACTTATTTAACGCAACTAAAAAAGAATGTAAAAAATATTGGAGTTCGTGGAAATATCGAGAGCATTTTCACCCTTGAACTTTATTGACTCGGGGGTCGGATACGAAGTGCAGGAAAATTTGTCGACATCAAACATTACTATATAGGCTGGCTCTCTTCTATTGAACATTCGGCCAGAGCACAGCGACGCGTTTGATTGGGAACTTCGGCGTCATTTGGATGGATCAGCGGGACTCGCTCTGTCACCGACCTTGCATCATCCTCATACAGGCTACATTCACCCTGCATACTCTTCTACTATAAAACTCTGGCGAGGGCTAAAAAAATTGATTGGCTCTTCAGGGCGTGATAGAGTCCGTCCGCGCTACCTCGATACCCGTTTTCATAGACAGCCGCTCACCGAGTCTATTTTCATTGATGAGACTGTCATCC
Source organism: Cremastinae sp. B BG-2022a (assembly GCA_030522605.1). Classification (NCBI taxonomy): domain Eukaryota; kingdom Metazoa; phylum Arthropoda; class Insecta; order Hymenoptera; family Ichneumonidae; species Cremastinae sp. B BG-2022a. The sequence goes on along the minus strand of JAPYYX010000437.1, from coordinate 29,419 downwards.
TTCATTCTCTCTCCTCGGCACTTGCTCTCTCTCTCTTTTTCGTAATCGATAAGCTATTTCTTTTTCTCTATTGTGACATAACTTTCGTCACGATCGATCAAGTATTTTCATTTCTCCTTTTTCCATTTCCTTTTAATTTCTCGTTGGATTTCCCATTTTCATCTTTATTTAGTTTCGCTGAAAAGTAGAACAGTCGGGTAATAATCAATTAATAATATGCCAATAAAAGCACTCTCAGAAAAGGAAGTTATTATCGAGACAATGTAAAATTAGAGATGGGCGTGAAATTAAGATCATCTTTTATTTTTATTCTTGAAGCAAGAAGCATTGAGAAGTATTTGTGTTATCCCTTTGACGTAATTGGCGAAATGATTGTTAGAATACTCCACTCTTTTATACATTATGGCAACGAAGTAGTCGGAGACAATAGGACGGTTGCAAAACACGCTTAGTAAAAGAAACCGTCGTGTAAGTGTACGGTAAAAGCATGCTCGGCTACTTTCGTCATTCAAGGGATACTGGGACGCTCGCGTTCTCGGTCTTTTGTCTGTTTTGAATCCTACGATTTTATTACGCCTGGCTGAATCTTCTAACGATCCGACATCCTCAAATTTACGATGATGGGGATGTACACTTGAATGGGCCATTTACTGATTTGCTAAATTGACGATGTTGTGCAATCTCAAGCGTTACCTTGAACAATTTTTTTGCCCCTTGTCTTTTCAGGTAATTTTCGGACATACGATAGCCATAAAATAAAATGCATTAATTTAAAAAAACGGTAAAATTGAATATGAAGAAATTTACAATGTTGACAAATCAAACAATGGTCGTTGATTAAGCTAGAAAAGATATGCAAACAAATTTATTTCATGTATAGTGGTCGTAATAAGCTGTTGTGAATTTTTTGTATAGTCGATTCTTGAGAGTCGGAAATTTTCATTTTTCCTTCGCATTGTCACAATAAACCCAACTAATAGAAATCGACAGAATCGTGTTTTCATCCGATGTTTGACGAAGAGCCGACATTCACGTATGTGACTGAGCAGGTGGACGGACTTCATGCAGTGACCTCAGCAAAGGAAGAAAGAAAACTGAAGAGACATGGAGCCTTTGATCCAGCCGGCGCAAAGAAGTGTGTCGAGCTATGACACAGAAATACACCAAGTATGTCCAGTCAATATTAATGTTTGCCTAGAAATTGTTCGGTCACCGAATGCGACAAATATCTTACAGGTATGTGTGCACGCTGGTCGCAGTATTTTCATCCTAAAAACGCTTTAGAATACGGAACTGCGTGCCGATCAGAGCGTTCATGCGCGGACTCCAGTATTTCATCCTAGAACGATTTCTACCTGGAGCCTTTTGCAATGATTCTGCAAGCGCATGAACCACGGTGACCACGGAAATACATGCGAGTTTTGAAGTCACTTCTCCAATTGCTATATAAGGTTCGATTCACATCGAGTTCAAACTTTATATCAAATCTTGGTGTCGGAAAATTTTTATCTTTGCATGAGAGTATGAATGAAGCCTCTGTAGTCATCAGTTGCATTGTGGCAGCCGTAACAAACAGGGAGAGCGGTTCTCGGCTTTGAAGGTGTCGACAGGACACCTGGGTCACGACGACAATGTCCCACCCGCGGTGAGATCCCCGCTGGTTCCACATGCGGAATACGTCAGAGATTCGAGTGAGACGACCAGAACTGGAATATTTTTGAGGTGTAAAAAAAGAGAATATACATTCCTATATATGTATTATTCCTGACAATTATAAGATTCCGCTTCGTTGAACGCGATCAATCCACGTTTCTTCTTCTTTTCTCCGCTCTTTCCAGTCTCTCTTCCACTCTCAATCAACTTTGCCAACGCCTGAATCCTGCAAAATGCCATCAGCAGAAGACTCGTGCTGCGGTTATTCGAGAGAAACGCTCGACGATGATCCAGTTTGGTTAAAATCGCACGGAGTAGCTGGAAATGCTTTTACACGGGGCTGGTTGAATATTACTGTAGCTCTTTTGGATATACGGTGGGCGGAGTAGTCGCTGGGGTGGACGTTTTTCATCGGGGACCCTTCCCATTATCGTTACGTTTTAACTTGACAAAGAAGACAGGCTGGAAGCGACAATGACGCCTACCCACGGGGCACATAGAGTCCCGAGAAATTATGAAAAGAGCACACTCGTTCAACCATCTAAATGCTTCCTTCTTTTGCTCGCTCACGCGAACCACCGTCTGGTCATTTATTCTCTGACGTTAATAACTGGTTGGTTACTCCGCCAGTTCGTTTCGTACGTCTTTATTATAGGACTGGCCTGCGAAGCTTAAATTTTTTCGACATTTCCGGAAATATCACATTTTTTTAGCCGCAACTGCTAATCCTATTCTTTCGGTTTTTAAGACATCTCCTTATAATCTGCTCTAGAAACTTGGCTCGTAGATTAAATATTCTGACAAGATAGCTCGTGTCCTGGTAACGTCGAATTAATTACCATCGACTTCACCTCAAATTACTTAATCGCGTTAGTTCTCTGCATGTTGAACAGGTGAACCGAAGGAACTTCGTCAAGAATCTTGATTCCCGAACACGAGAACGAGCCGAGGCGTTTTCAAATTCGTAGATGTCTATACAATCCTCGAGCAAGGATCTGATGGATCCGGAGGACGAGAATGATCTTGAAAGAGAAGTCCCGAAACTGGGAGAATCTCGACTCGGTGAATACAGCGAATGGCAAAGAGTCCGGCAGTATCCTTTGTGGCGTCTAAGAATTCTATTCGAAGGAGCTCGGCGATCTTGAATCAGCAGTTTGTCAGGAGAGAGCCCGAGTACCATCTGCAGCCTCCATAGGTAGAGAACCCTTTACGAAAAGCCTCAAATTATCCGGGATTCTAATCGTGTCAATGGCGAAAAGCGAACAAGCCTTTAAAGGAGCGCAAGAGCTACGAAAATCCAATTACGTAATATCGCCCGGTGCGGTCTACCCATCGTCGGGGCTAGATAAAGATGGGAGAGAGCCAAAAGCGGCGCGAGTCTCTATACGTATAGGTGAGAAGGCTGCGGCTGAGAGTCTAGCGAGATATATGTTAGGACCCGAAGCGAACAGGGCTTTCCCAAAAGCCGCGAAGCATACATACTCTCCCATCCACGTGGAATCCTGCCTCGAAGATGATTCCCTCGGTGCGGGTTCGAACGTTGGGCAACCACGTGCGGAGCGCAGGAGAGCATTCCGTTTCTTCATCCACGATTTTGGAGAGAGAGGGAGCGTGAAGTAAGGAAATCGGGGAGGGTGGAAAGATCCTAAAGGACTGTGTATAGGTTTATCCAGGTGAAAATAACGCGAATCTCACGGTGTCCTGAATCCATCTGGCCGCGGTGAACGTCGGCCTTTGCTGCGAAGACGTACTTCTCAAGACAGATCACTCGGTTCGCTTCTTTTTATTCTTTTTTTTCCCTCTCTGCACCGGCATACAAGAAAATAAACGAAATCGAATGGGGTCACGCTCGAGATAACGTCCTCTATTTCGTCTTGTGAAAGGAGGATATAATGTACGCACATATTCGGCTGGTGCTCGTTTGACGCAAAGCCCGGGAGGCCCCATAATTCATCCTCAATTCAAGCAGGGACACGACAAAGGGTAAAGGAACCAATGCGGCACGGTAAGTATGTACCCATACCGGTGTTTCCATTACGAGATTTACCACTGTCCTGGTCGAATCAACGAGCCAGCTAATAAATCCTCCGCGGATATTCTCTTCATCCATGAGCAAATTAACTCCCGACTCCTGCTGCGAAGTACCACAAATGCGGTTTCACAGGTAGGCCGAGAAAGAAAGGAAAGATGAGCCATTCAATCTTTTCTTCCATCTATGGAATCCTCAATGGTCGTGTCTGAACAATATGATGTCAACGAGATTCTACGATATTTTGATTTTTCGTGCATTACATCGTCTTAATGAGTAGAACAAAATTGTAATGTGTAGACTCGGATGTAGTGGGTATCCGGAAATGAAAAATTTATGTGGGCCTCATATCTCAAACCTTCCGAAGAATATCGACTACGCTCTATTTGTTATTTCGTTTTCCTTGAATTTTCGCTTTCTCTTTTCATTTTCAATGCTTTACTTTTTACTTTTAGTGTTTACTTCATTCCAAAGTCCTAATCGCCTTATTGTACGGGATTCTCATTCGATACTCCTCACATCTTGTTACAAATCTCGTGAAAATTCCAATGAGGAAATTATTCCACAGTCATATTACGAATATGGTTGAAAAATAAATGTTTATTAATAATTATTTCAAGTTATTATAGTTTTCCAAAGTAAAGTATGTGGATGCATTGACCAACGAAAATTCTTTATCGAAAATCCGGTCATTATTTCTTGAGGTACACCAACTGAAATTCTCTCTAAATACGTATTTAGAGAGAATGCGAGTACATATTTATTTGCGTGTAAATACGGATCTCGGTGGAGGAAAGGTTAAGGCGTAGGAGGAAGAGGAATTAATTTCCTTTGTAAGCTCTCAAAGTGCTCGCTAGCTGATATCGTTGCATTTAGGAATGACGAGAAGATGGAAGGAGGGTACGAGAGAAAGAGAAGGGTTGATTGTGATGAGTTCTGATGCTCCGCTGCTGCGGTATAGGGCCCCGGCCGCAGTCGGGTCGGACGAAGCAAACACACCATTCTCTCTCTGGGTTATGCTCCGAATGGTGGATACGTATAGTGGCCCAGACAACTACCAGTAAAACGTTCATAGAGGTACACGAACGACGATGAAAACACGCGCGAGCGAGTAACGATAAATGTGAAGCGCGAGCAATAGTAATTTGAGTACGATGCCGGCACAAAAGCGAAAACTTTGTGTGTTCGTTTACATTTTACCAACACACGCGCAGATATACTCTCTTTACAGATTTCTATCGAATTACCTGCTACGGGATTGAACCCTTGCATCGTGAACACCGAGTCATTTTTAAAAGCTATTAAACGCTTGTACAGACTCTCTTAAGCGAATCATATTCAGGTAGAGCGTATATCCCGGCGTTTTTTAGAGTTTTCCACTCGTTTCGTTTCCCTTCGGATCTATGCGGCGAGCGTTCTATGGATCATAAAGAGGAGGATAGAGGGCGAAAGCCGGGAGGGAGGAAAATGGTTATTCAAACGTATTGGAATCGAATCGCTTTTAAAAATCCTCTTGATGTTACGATCAAAAGTAATTAGATGAGACACACGGTGTTAAAAAAAAATCGGGTACTTTTTGCTCTTACGATTTTTATGAGAGCTCGTGAAATGTATTTCTTTCCTCTTCGTTTTTTTTTCACTGTATAATATTGCGCCACAATGTGTTGCGAGAGTAATGTTCGCTGATACAGTAAAATCCCATAATTCTCGAACAATGGCTTCGCGTAACAGGGGGTTAATAAAAAAAATGGTGGAAAAAATGGGCAGAGGAAGGGGGAATGATAGACTGCGACACGCGCGGTTAAGTGGCAGAAATATACTTTTTTTGCACGAGAAAATCTTTCTCGTCCCAGCTTACGGAGAGAGAAAAAGCAGCGAGGAGCCATCGTTTCATTTAATTTTTTTTTTTTACAGCGGGCGGTAAAAGCGGCACGTGGGCATTTATTTACGTCTTTTATTAATATTTTCGAATCGGAGAACCCAAGGGACTGAAATTTCCATCGGATAACGAAGTAATTTGATTTTTTTTCCAACAAAAATGAGGATGTCAGGAAAAAAGAAAAAACTTTGAGAAACCGTGATTCTTTTTTAACTACACCGACTACAGACAAACACGTTCCTTTTGAAAGTTTCAACCCTCCGTGCTCTTCGTCTCTGGTCTCCTCCCAGTCTTTTATAAAAGCTCATATAAAGCCAGGCGGTAAGTCAAACTGCCAAAGATATGTTTCAATTCGGGGTATTCAGGTAAAGCTACGGGTATTTCTGCGGCTTTCGACGTTACGCTCTGCCGAGTTGGACAACGATTTATTATTATTATTATTATAACTATTATTGTATCGGTGTGTACAGTAATATAGACGGGAATGTGTTTGTGTTACACAAGATGCCACGAGAATTCAGTCCGTTTCAATGTACGCCCAACACACAGCGCTCAGAGAATACAGCGTGTTAGTGACGCACGGCTGGTCCCTTAGCGACGACGATACTGGCGAAGAAATCTATATCCCATAGATATATTAGTTGCAGACTTGCATTGAGCTCGGCATCGATCAACTGCGAGATATAAAAATAGTCGTCAAACATTTTTACTCAACGCTTTTCTGACGTGGAGAAATCGTTTGAAAATTAAACAATAACTAAGTGGGATTGGAAACAAAATTTAGTACAGCGGAACATATTTATTAACAGGATCTATTAGAAATGACAGAAACGATTTATTCCGAGATGTGTCGAAATCATTTCGAAATGAAGAGAGAATTCAAAATTAATAACCCCAAAGTTGATTGTGGGGAGATTTTGTCAATATTATATTTATTTAATTTGTATAATGGAGTTTACCTTATAGATGGATTTAGTAAAAACGATACCAATTATAAATATTTCTATTATTTGATACAAATATAGAAATCAATAATGAATATTAGCAATACCTGGTATTAAAAAGTTATCGTGTAACGTTATATCAGTGAAAGTGAGTGAAGCATATTAAAACGAGAGAAAATGCGTGCATACAGCGATGAAATTACAATCCATATAATTTCATCGATGGAAATGGCAAAATAGATGTTGAAAATGAAAAATAATATTTGTTGATTCGTAAAATGGTTGAGAGAGAAAGGGGGGGAGAGAGAGAGAGAGAGAGAGAAGCAGAACGCTTCACATTCGTGGATCGAGGGAGGTAAAGAAAAATATTTTGAGATCCGCGAATTACCATCCATTTTCGCGATTCGTTGAATCATGAAATTGGGTTAATCGAATATTCGCTCCCTTTCCTGCAGACCGTTCTCGGTGTCCAATCTCCCTAATATTCTCTGTATTTGTGTGCGCTTTTCCAAGTCCATACCGTTGGTCAGAGATCCAGAGGAATATAACCCACGAGCGCACCGAGTTACGGAATAAAATAATTCGCCAATTCGAGGCTCATGGAACCGATAATACCCGAGAGTATTTCCAGGTAATCGAAAGCTTGCTTTCACGCGACGTTCCCTGGAGAGAAATCCCACTGCTTGTTTCCTCATGGTACACCTTGACTCTGAGCTCGCGTTTTACTTTCCTCCACACGTTAGCAAGAGTTCGGTTAACGAAATTTAATCAGGCATTACACATTCCCCGTAAGTAACGAAATTCCTGCGTGTTCGATGTTCATTATTTCTTAAGAAATTTCCCGGACTACATTTCCATTGTTAGTTATTCCATCGCGAATTTTACTTCTACGCGAACGATTAAATTGAATTGAGCTCTCAAAATTCAAGCTGGAAATTTTATGATAAAAGAATTTTGATAAAAATCAGAAAAATCTATCCAGAGAGAGAGAGAGAAGTGTTTGAGTTTTGCAAAGACTTTTGTACAAGCCAATTACAGAATTATTCCATGAACTATGTTTTTGGAGAACAAAAAAAATTTAGAAAAAATTTTACCTGGAGTGTTTTCATTCAAAGGAATAAGAAAAAAGAAATTGACTTTTGAATAAGAAAAGTTTTTTTCTCTAATGACTGGTAATCCGTATTTCTCGTGCACCAAAACGAGTTACTTCTCGCTCGTTAGCGCAACCAGACGTGATGTGTGTATAACTACTCGTTGGAATCGAGATTTCCATATTCATTGCGAATCGTTAGACACTCGATACTGTCGATGCGTGAAATCGTACAAAGACAGTCAAGATGTTAAATTCGGTAAAATTATCTGAGATGCTTGCAAAAATGTAAATTTTCATTTATGCAAGGGTAATGACAATTTTAAAAAATATTTTTAAAAAATCACTAGCAAAAAAGGACACGAAAAATATTTTCCTATTTGATTTTAATCCGCTCGACATTCTCCGGATTTTTTGCAGTGCAATCAAGTTTAACCTCTCAATTTTCCAGATCAAAAGCGAGATCTGGAGGGTGGAAAGCTCTGCTTTCTCCTGGCGATGTATAGAGTCGAGTATTTCGCTGGGAAAACAAAGAGGGAGAGAGGGAAAAGAAATCTCGCGCGGTGAAGCTGCCGTGAAAAGAAAAACTCCGTAGACAAAGAGTCCTTCCGAGTGCCAGATAAGGGTGCGCGGAATAGAGAGAGAGAGAGAGTGAAAAAGAAACAGAGACGGAGAGAAGTAGAGAAGAGAGAGCGTTCAAGGATTTCGAGAGCGTCCACGTGGCAATGGATCAGAGAACACGCCGAATTTGAGATCCAATTTCGCTCCTCTGTAATCTCAGGTCCGGCGAATCAAAGCTCTCGAAGTGCATTATCGAATTAGTCGTTCGAGGGTGCCTTTGACGGGCGCGAGCGAGATAGAGCCCCTCGTCGATCATCATTCGTTCGACTGCCATTCTCTCTCCCCCCCCCCCCCCCATCATCTCTCCTCCTTTTCTTTCAGCCGTTCCTCTCGACGTTAGTGTTTTATGAGTCGTCCGCAAATCCCCATGTTACCTTTCCACTGTTATTCAATGCTCCTCAGGTTCCTTCGTACTTAAATCCATCCCGTTCTTCCCATCCATCTTCATTTCTCCCTCTCCTCACCGTTCTTCCCGATAACGAGAATCTCATCCACTCGTCTCGAAAGTGTCATAAAAAAATTCAATAGAACTTTCGCGATTCAGCGTTATAAAAAATACCGAATTGTTTTTTTTTCTTCGTTTTTTTCTTTACCTCAAGTAATCACAGTTTTTATCTCCCGTTGACACTTTCCGTTCGAGCGTCAAAAATAATTTCGCTCGCGAGTCAGCGACTGGAGGATTCGTTGCTCGATTCTTTTTTTTAATTTCACCACAAGGGAGCGCGCGGATGAATAAATCGATGAGTGTGAAAAAACCGCGATCCGAAGCTTGGGACGTTCCGCTCGTACAGCTCGCGTGTCTTTCTCTCTCTCTATTTCTCTCTCTCGCTCTCTCGGCATCGAATCGAAACGAATCGAGCAACGGTAATCCATCCGTAACGCGTTTTCGCTTTACGACCGGATACGCCGGTTAAACCCGGAAACTGCGCTCTCGTTCTGTCGGGGATGGTGTGCGAACGTGTACCCTCACGCGCATATACGCGGCGATACTTTCGCCGTATACTTGCAGTCAAAGCTTTGAAACGGGAGAGATTTTGTTTGGCTTGTCATCGATACTCGGCCGATGGCTCGATGAGAGAGGACAGCCACCAACGCGTTACAAGCTTTGAATCTATATATCCCATTTTTGTTTACATGTGCATAAGTAAAATAATAATATATCAAAAGGCAGATAGAGGCCCGTACATTTATCACCGTGTCGACTGATGATGTATCTGGATTTGCCACTTTTATTCTTTATAGTGTGATTTTTTGATGCATAAAATAAAAATAACAAACAAGAAAATAATAGAGGTGATATAATTCAAAATACTGGAATTAATCTTCTTTTTTAGAAAAATTAAAACAAATTAAAAATGAATGTTCAGAGGACTTGCTGAGAAATGTCCCATATAAAAAATCTTTCCTCGCTTCAAGCAAAAATAATTAAAAAAAAAAATTTCAGTGTTTTTTACATATATTTTTCCATATTTTTGTGAAATTCCCTATGTACACAGAATAGAGAAAAAAGTGCACTTCTTTCAAACGCAAATTTGCGTAACAAAATCTTTTCCGCTTGGAGGATTAAAATTATTCATGGGACAAATCGTTATTGGATTTTATTAAGCGAAGGCTCGTGATTTCGTCCCGGCAAAGGTAATGCAAGGGATAAACGAAAGGTAAACATTCTTTGTCAAACTTGATACCTCATATCCACTGAGATTATTCATTATCCCTTGAAAGTGTTTTTTTTCTTTCAGTGCCCTTGTTTCCCCGACGACGGTTCTGCTAAAAATTGGCGCCTTTTTGAATGTCAGAGAGAATGTAAACGCCTCCTCTCTCCTGTCTTGCATTATTATATTTTCGTTCACACTTATTCGCTCGCATACGCTCAGCCTGTGGTGTCCTGATGTCACACGATGGGGATTTTCACAGCGAGGGATAGAGGTGAGAGATTGAATTTAATAGCGTATGCCAAGAGCGACGCTCGGGTGTTAAAATTTTACCCGCGCAGGCACAAAGAACCTTTTGAGCATAAAGAGATGAGCGAAACGGTCAGAATACGACGAGCTCCGAAGCACCTTCCCTTCTCATATTATGTACACAAAATATACGGGAATTTGATGATAAATTCTCATTTTCTCGGAAATGCGCGAATCATCCTTTAAATATGGAATGGAAATAAAAAGTGATTTTTCCAAAAGATGCAGAATTTTCTCGGAAATTCGCGAATCGTGGTTAAAGTGAATTAAAAATAAAAACGATATTTTCGAAACGTGCGAAAATAGTTTTTGTCGATAAAACGTATAGTTGACACAAAATTACTCTCGGAATTTAAGAATATATTTGAGATTGAAAACAGACTTTAAAATTGTCCGGCAATGATTCACTTGTTACCGATATATGCATATTGTTTCCATTAGAATTCAAGTCCGTCTTTATTTTTTCCAATCCATGATTGTTTCATTAAAAATCGAACTGATAATACGAATTTACGATTTACCAGAGGCGTATGAATTCCAATCCATTTTTGGGATTAATAAAATAGGCAAGACTACCTGCAGTGCGTAAATACACGTTGCGCGATATGCGTGTACTCTAGGACTCGAATAAATATATACGTGCTCTTGATGTTAACGTAGATACGTGTACGTAGATATCGGCGAGGGTATCCGAGTGAATACTCGATGTGAAACTACGAGAGTTTTAGTCCCGATATCGCCGAAGCTCCACTTCAAAATATTACCTGATCCTTCCAAATATATCCTCGACCCGATGCATAAGAGTAAATTTTCCATCATGCAGTTTCGTATCGTCTAAACGCTCACAATAACGGTTCGAAAATCCGAGATGCGAAAAAATAAATGGGACCGAACAAAAATTAAATTTTTTTCCTTCCTTTTCGGCTGGATATTTATGCAATGTTTGACTGTATGTTAAAATTCACGCAGCAAGCATCGTGTTTATCCGCTATTTACGTGCGCACTCGAAAAAATATGAGACTGAAGCTTTAGTGAATTGCCACCGGAAATTCAATATCGAATGTTTCGTTCGTTGATTCAATGGTGAAGTATATTTCATCTGATCGCAGTTTGTATGCATTTTCGAATCTCCCATACAGTCAATGATTCGGGATTCGTGTGGCTGAAATTTCTACATTATCGCTGCAAATCTCCCGACCTCGTACAAACAACGATGCTAGTATTTATTAGATTCCTCTCGTTCGCCCCTTCCACCTTTCCGTTGGAAAATAATTGTTTTTTCTTATTACATGAAAAATCGTTTTTAAATCCCAATACAACAATTTCGCTGCTTGAGTAGTTTCTCGATATTCGAAAAATTTCAATGATTGTTTATCTCGTTCACTATTTATCAAGAAAAAAAATGAAATTTCGTTCGTATATTTTGGAGTCGAAACAAATTTTTCAAACAGGAAAAGTTAAATTTTCTCATCCATTTGTGACGGTAAAATTTTACAATTCAATAAGTAAATGATATTTGTGATTGTTATGTGATTTTAAATATGAAAATGCTTATTAACGTAAAAATATTTAACTTTTCATACGATGATTGCTATTATTTTTGATAATACTATGCTTTTCATCCATCCATTCATTCGTTCACTAATTAATCCTTTTTATTCGTTTTTATTAATCGCGTTATAAACCAAAAAATCAGCCACGAACCAGAATCGTTGACTTCAATAAACGTTTTTTTATTAGCGGCTTCACCTAACAGCTTCAATTTTTATTTAATACAGGATTTATTTTTCGATATTTGTCGAAGTAAATTTGCAGAAAAATGTTATTTCCTTTAATTTTCCAGTGAGAAAATATAAAAATCTTCGAAATCGCGTTAACAACTGTTTGAACGTATGGCGGTCTCGCAGTTCGAAGAATTTTCGTAGGAAAAGTAAACCCTCAGGACGCACGTGCCTCTAATGACCGAGAATTTTTATATACGAATATGGAACACGTATATTCGAGTTTGGAAAATCTGGGCCGAGAAAATTTAATTCCGTCGGCACACAGAGAAAAGAAGATAGAGAGACAGAGAGTAGTGTGTGCGTGTGAATTTTCCGCTCTCACCTCGGATGAACTTTCGCTTGCGGGAGTAAAAATTTTACCTTTCGGCTGAGAAAAATTCTAAGGATGATGAGGAAGCGACAGCTTGGAGTCGCTTCGTGAATAAGGGACAAAAGGAAAAAATCGAAAAGAGAGGATGAGGAAGTAAAAAGTAGGAGAGAAGGATGAAAAATAAAAAGGAATCTTATATAGCACCTTCGATTTTTGCCTCTATTCCGGATGAGATAGGATCTTTCTTTCTCCCTTCCTCCCATCCCTCTCAAATCAGAATGAACGTATATATAGGTTCCTCTATAAAGACGGATAGGAACTTCCGGTTGGCGTATTGGGACGTGGATTGGCAAAGCTCGACGTGCTCGATTTTATACGAACATCATTTTCCCGGAGCACACAGCGGTGGCTGGAAGGAGTAACACCGCACCAGCACTTCCGCGCTCGTGTCTCATATATCTCGATATGTTTCATATATACGCGCACGGAGCTACGGCGAGTCTATATCCTTCTCTCTCGCTTCCCCTGGTCGTCCCAGGAGCAACTGATATTTTATTATGCTCGCGTCATAAGTTCTGGATTGCCGGTAGTAACCTTTTTTTATGCACTTCGCCCTGTAGATTTTTATTCGAAGGGCACTTCTGCAACCATATTAGAACACTCCACCTTGCTACGTGACCTGTTCGGCTGTTCGATCTTTGCCCAAAAACTGCGCTTTTATCGAAAATAAAAGATTGAGATAACAAAACGATACATATTTTGCAATCCTCCGTATTTCCTGGGATTAGAAAAGGTCCACGTACGACTGAAAAGACATTTCGGACGTTCGACATTATCAACTATGCATGCTACGTGTGTCCGAAATTCTTTTACGAGTTTTCTAAGATGAAAAAATGTTTCGGACGTTCAACTTTCAATTGAATTTGAAGAAAAGAGCAGAATGATCGAAGGAATATTTTTTTCACATTTTTTGTCGTTCGGTCGTTAAAAAACTTATGGACAATTGGCCTCAACTACGCGTGTGGCTTTATCGCTCGAAATTACTGTTCGGTCAACATTTCTCCATTTGATGCGATATAATATATATCCCGGGAGAAGTTTCATCCAGTTCGAAGATTGTATCAGGCTCTGGATTTTCAAAGCTAATCCAAGCCACTGAGCACGAAAGATAGAAGCATCATACTTTCCGGTACATGTGTGTGCGCCTCGATATCTCGGTTCAACGAGAAATTGTAACTGATCCATCTTACGAACGGTGCAACTTTTGTTTCTCTTTACTTTCATTTTATTTTTATTTTATTTTATTTCATTTTATTGTATTTTTAGGCTTGCAGGAAGCGCACGTGTTCATCGTTTATTTTTCAATCTTGAAAGGGAATCGTTATACCAAATACCTTGAAAATAAAATATCTTGAAGTCATCGGTAAGTTCGAACGAGAAATAAAAAAGTCATTCTCTTCTTTTATTTATTTAAGGCCCTTATTCGACTTCAAGCACCAGCAAATATAGCAGAGTACGAATTCAAAAAACCATAAAACGATTCTGCGCGGAACTGATTTTTCCTCGGTGCGATGAATTTTTTGAACTGCCGAACATCGAATGAAAACGAACTGTGTTGAAAAAACCTTTCAAGAAAAATGATTTTTGGAAAATTTTTCGAGAAAACGCAGTAAGAATTTCAATCTTCGAAAATAAAGCTGTAAGTAACTTTCAGTAAAATGCAGGGGAATGAGTTAAAAATTTATTCGCTCAAGAAAGCAAGCTCGAGGTAGTTATTTTTGCAGTCAAACGCAGGATATCGAGAGCTTTTTTCCGTGCCCTTTCGATCCTTAGCCCTTTTCACCCTTTCTCTGCTCTCTTTTCGTTGTGTCCAGCGGCATGTCTCTTTACTCTACGGCCAATTCCATTTTCTCTCGACCGCACGCTGTGATCGTCCGATCGGATTAAAAGCTTTGAAGTTTATTGGCCAGAACGGGCTGACATTTGGTTAATTGCACTTCCGCCTACCGCTCTCGCTGCAGTACCAGCCAGTGTCGGATAATTCGATAACCTCCTCGACTCTCTTTTTCTCTCTCCGTCTCCCTTCACTCTCCTCTCGATTTTTCCACTTTCTCTCATATACGTTTTCTCATACATCTTGCATGAATTGTTCATCCGCACCCCGAGAAAATTCTACTGACAGCTCTTCATAGAACATCTGTTGATAGTTGTAATGACCTTCGAAACTTTTTGCAATGAAGAATTTTTCGGCAAATAAACCGTTGAAGGGTTCTTTTCAAGTATACCCAAAAAATTTAATAGGAATCGTGCATTACGATTTCCTTTGATCCTTTCTTTCATTAACACAATTCTCGTGTTTATCATCCTTTAATGTTTCTTAGGAATTCTTTATTAAGGAAAAAAAATATTCGTAAGCTCCTGATTTGTAATGTCACTTTTGATAACACACAGGTCCACAAAAAAGTGGTCTCTGTACCGGGTGTCTGACTAACTGAACAAGAATTCGAAGTAAAAATTGTGGGTCAAACTGCAAATAAGAAAAAAAAAGGAATGGAAAAATTTATTTGAAAACTAAAAACTAATTTGTCTATTCCTTTTGACATTGCTTTTTTCCGATTTGCTTCCAAAAAATTGGAGATCGGAATTATGAATCTGGAAGGTGATATTTCGAGTATTGCTATTATACATAGAATTTCGACTATTACACAATTTTGATTGTAATCGCATTAAGTTCGATAGGATATTTCAAAGCGGACTTTGATGTGAATAAAAAGCGCGCAAGACCTCTTAACTTGGGTCAAGTGGTCCTTTCAATAATTCTTAGTCGATGGGAAGATTGGTTCAAGTATCCTTGCACCATCCACTCAGGGAATAAAGCGATTATTTCATTATAGTAAAAAAAAAGCGAAACGAGTCTAAAAATCGAACTACGAAGATTATATTGAGAGAAGTGAAGAAAATGTGAGATTCGCCTTATTCCCACGTCGTGAAAAAAATGATAAAATATAAAAGAAATTTCAGAGCCTTGGATTTCGATGTGATCGCGAGAGAGGTGACGATCGAAGCGTTCACGCTGCGTCTGCGGCTTAGAATTTCCAAGTTGTGAATATTTCGCCATGAGATCGATGTGGTATATAAACCCGTGAACCATGTACGGGACTTATCTGTCGTGAATACACGCGGTGATGGCGGCCTCTATATCGTAAATATGTATTATAAGAGATAACATGTAGATACGTCTGGAATCAACGGGAATTACAGCTCGCCGTCTGACGTACATATACATCTATACACATATTTTTTACTGCACTCCGTAGCGAATTTGCAAGAGAGGCTTTAACCTCTTTCAGAGACTCTCTTTTGAAAATAAGGATCGTAGAGAACTGTCTTCACTGCAGGATTTGATCTTCGTGCGAGCTGAAAAAAAAGTGAGAATGAAATGAAATTTTTTGTACAGAAAAAAGTATACGGTTGATAATTCGGTTATGTCAGACTTCTGTTTTTTTGACATTTTGCATCCGTTAACGGAAATTTGATGATCTTTAAAAATCCACTCGGCCACCAGGTGATGTCAACATCAATTCGCAATTACGAATACATTTTAGCCTGTGACGAGAAAAATGGTGAAAGAATGAGCTCGGTTTATCGGCTTCCTTATTGTAGCAGTGACAGAGATTTCCACGAAGGAAAACGGAAGCGCCTCAACAACCTTTCGGGACGACGAGGAGCGGGTGTGCGTGTCTTTGGTTTCAGATTAAAACCCGAGCGAGAGTTATTATGCTCCTTTCGCGATATTAAAGCAAAGCCATGTTTACCTCATTAAATCTCCATCTACTCGAACGTCAAAAGAGATTGTCGACATCCTTTTTCCCTCGGGTTAAATCTACTCACCCTTTTCTCTCGCTCATTCCTTTTTTTCCGCTCTTTATTATTATCGTACGTTTCACTTTCCTGGCACTTCCCGGAGGAGTTGACGGGCGCTCGTACAACTCGAGTAAAATTAACAAACGACGAGCTCGAGACCGCGGAACAAAGAGACGAATGGCGTGAAATGTATGAATGAAAAAATACTGAAAAACTTGGGACAACAAAATTTTACGAATATAATTCTACTTCATATTTTTAAATATCCGTACTGATTCGTATATAATTACGAGAATATATATTATCAATGCGAATAAAGTTGGAAACTCCTTCGGGAAACGAGAGGAGAACGAATTCTACTTGAGTATTCATTGCGTTTTTTCAGATACAGATGAAAAAATTATTTTGTTATTTTTGTACACAGTGAAAATCTGGAGCTCTCGAGGAAAAAAAAAAATTGGAAAGTCCGAAACAGAGAGTTGGCGTGAAAATAAAAATGCGAAACTTGCGGCAGGCAGAGACCGAGCAATAAATAACTAAATTCATCCCGCAGCATCTCCTTCGCCCCGTTCCACTTAACGCTCTCTTTCTCTCTCATCCGCTATTTTCCTCGTCTTGCGGACGATGATTGCGTTGCAAAGTTCAAAAAGTTTTTTTCACCAGCGAGACCGACAACGAAGCCTCGGAGACAATCGCGGCAGTGCTAGAATAAGGAGTGGAAACTCGCGGCACGGTAGAAAAGAGCGAAATGTATAGCAGGTCTTGGTTACACGTCGGCCAGATAGGTAGTTTCCGGTAAATATTGCCCGAGACTCTTGGTGCGTTCGCTCGTGTACAACGCGGAGAAAAATTCTAATAACCCGCGTCTCGCTTCTTGCCAGTTCCGGAATGAAATGGAATAATTATAGAAGAGTACACCCATGCAAGCGCTGACAAAAAAGAATGCGAATGAAAAAAATGTGCGGCGCTGAGGCGATAAAAACGGGAGCGTGTCGGACAGATCGAGAAGAGCGAAGAGGCAAGTTTAAAGTGGAAAAAAGAGAAGTTGATGAAGTTTTTTCCTGTGTGTCGTAAGCGTACGAGAGAGGAAGAGAGAGAAAAAAAGACGAGCAAGGAAATTCTTCTCTGTGACTCGTGCGCGAATTGAATCGAAAGATCTCGAGTCCGGACTCACAAAAACTGGTACAGACGTCAAGGAGAGAGAGAAGAGATAAGAGGGATAAAAGTGTCGAGAGCTTAGCCCAGGACTTGACCTTTCTCTCTCTCTCTCTTAACTTTTTATCATCGTCGAAACGAGATATCTTTATTTTCGTCTTCCATCTCTATCCTCGATCCCGTAAAAACGTCCGATTCGACTAATCAGTTTCACCCCTTGGAAATCACATGGACAGCTCAGCCTGTCACTCGCACATCGATGGAAAAACTTCTTTCGACAAACAGTGAAAACAATTTCGTTTCCAACAGGCTGTGGAGGCCAGAAAAATCTCGGGCACTGGTGGCGAGAGAGAAAAAATGTTAAAAGACCGATAGGATCAGCGGGAAAAGCATTTTGGCCGAGAGAAAACAAGATAAATGAAGCAGCTGGCACGCGTCTTTCTTCTGGCGACAAGGGAACGGAGAGTGAGAATCGCGCTCTCTCTTAGCTCAACTCACTAATGTGAATTTTCCAAATACACTTACTTTCGGATCACTTTGCATATATATCTCCGTTGGCAGGTAAATTAATATCGAGAATATTTTTGATTCGCTCCAAGAAGAATTATGCACATCCGTCTTTTTCATCAGATTTTTCAATTGATCATCTAAAAATACCAAAAAAGAAAACATATTTTTGAAGATAATTTTTATAGTATTTATTTAGTTCTTAAACTTCTAAATTAAAAACTTTTAAATAGTATTTATTCATTAAAGATACAATTCTAATTTATGCAATATATCGATCGGAACAAATCTTATTTTCACAAGTATATAAAAAACCTTACAGACGCAAAAAAACTTTATTTTCAAAACTTATTAATAAACTGAGAATAATATAAGCTATAAGTCTAAAGCAATGTTCATTCAAAACCTTTTTTTTTAATTCTATACTTACTATGCAAATAAAAGTCCACTTTGTTTTGCGCATTATTTAACACCTTCGCTAGTAGGTGATTTACTTTTTTAAAAAAATGGTCACTATTTTTATATTAAAGCTTCAACAACAAAATCCCTTTAACATCGATTTATCTCAAAAAAGAGCACTATTTTCAAAACCGTATTTTTTTGTTTATTTGTATCATCAGCGTGCGAATGGGAGTGCAGTTTATTTTGCCGTTCATCATCGTTTTTTTTTTCTAAACGACCGAAACACGATTGCACCCGTTCGAACTATGAACGAACGTTTCGTGGATATAAAACGCATATATAAAACACGAAGCGACATATATTTGATCTGGCAAGCACTGTTTGCTTTTATTCGTCAAACCGAATGAAAGCAAACACTCGTCCGCGCCGGTGGAGCCGTACACACGGAGGAGGAACGTTGCTTTTGTGCTTGAATCGCACAACGCGTTGTGTGTGCGTACCGAATTCATAGGATAGCGAAATGCCGCCTTTTTTTCCTCCTCTCGTCCGTCGGTATGGAGGTCCTTAATAGTGTAATGCCGACCGACTGACATGTCCAGTTTTGACAGACACTTTCAGACTATTTTTGACAATCCGTTTTGTGCCCTGAGTCCTTTTTCCACGTGCGAGTATCCTGTCACTTCATCCTTCTTTCCCTTTCGACATCTCGTCCGATGAAGAAAATAAAATAGAGGAAAACGAGAAAAAATATAACAGGAAAAAAAAACATTTGTTTAACTTGATAAAGTGAGAAAATATTTTGAAAAAATATTTACAATCCAATCGAATTCTTCTGAATTCGAAAAATTGAATGGAAATTACAGTATTAAAAATTGTTATCTGAAAAAAAAAATAGATTCCTGTGTATGTTGTTCTCTTTTAATGAGGAACATAAAATTGCGGGTCATTTTTTTACGTCGTGGAGTATGAAATATAAATTATAAACAGAGGGAAGCAAGAATCATTGAGTTCGAGCCCTTTGTTAACCGAAATTATTTGGCCCTTGGTGAATTTTATATCTAGTGGGATAAGAGGGGGCGAAATCGTTTAACTTTTTCATCTCTGCTTGTGGGAGGAGGCGGAAGTGGAAGGATAAGAAGAAAAAAAAGTCGAGGCCGCGTGTGCACGAAGCCTCTGCTTGTCTATATGTGTATGTATATTTCCCCGGTAGTTCGGACGTTTTTATTACGTCTGGTCATAAAATAAATTAAGGGTGAAATTATAAGGGCGCGGACCAGCGGGGACCAATACCATCATACTTTCCTCCTTCGCGATTCCTTGCTCTCGGTTTGTCCCTCATTCCTCCGGCATCCTCCGATGACTTGAGAATAAAATAAAAATGGTGCATAAAAAAAGTAAACACAATGGTCTTGAGGGTAAAAAATGAGCCTTATATAAAACATCATAAAACGGAAGGGAAGGTTCGAAGGGAAAGGGTGAAGGAGCCTTGAAATAAAAAGGTCGAGGCACACGATGGAGAATGGATGGAGCGAGGACTGTAAGAAGCTGCTGAACGTTCATTCGAGCAAAAATCCCGGTCTATTCGTTTCTCCGACCTTTTCATCCTCTCCTTTTCTCTTTCGTCCCGTAGAATCGGCTTTCTCAAGAAAATTCTCGAACCTCGAAAGGGTGACAATACGTTGAATTTTTGACGGGACATTTGTCGAATTTACTTCCATATTCCTTTTGAAAGTTCAAATCGATCGACCGTCCACTTTTCGGCAAAAAATCTCAAAGGAGCCATCTGAGTGAAAATGTCTGGAATAAGAAAGAGAGAGAGAGAGAGCGAGAGAATTGAAGTCTCGTTTGAGATCTCGATGAGTTCAACCTGATTACACATGCATTGTCTGTTGAACGTAGTTCCAGAAAATAAGAGAGAATGATGAGGACAAAAAGACTAAGATTAGGGTGCTCTAGCGGATCTTTACCTTCCACGTCGCTCTTCAAATCTCATTTCAGCTTTTACACGGGTTAACACCGAAAACACGTGCTGCCGCGCCGCTGCTATACTCGCTCGCTGATGCTTTTCCCGCTGTCGACTTATGAACTGCCGTTCTTAATGGTTCATGAAATTGCCCTATATTTCACGTTTGCCATCGAAACGTATCACCGGGATAACTAAGGGGAGTGCAGCCTGAAAGGAAATATCCTTGGGAGAAAAAGAAATATGAGACCGCCGGCTGAGGATATTTTTTCAAATTCTGCTTACTACTGTCGTACAGTTTTCATTTTTCGCTGCAATTTATTTTCGCTGAGATGCAAACGAAACAATTTTTTTCAATATTTAGGAGATATTTTTAAATTAACGCAGAATCGTTTCGACACGCATACCGTTACGCTGATTTTTTAGAATTTTTTGATAACAAGTGTAAAAAAATGTTGGAGAAAAAAATCTATTTTTTTCCCCCATTTATTTTATTCGTTGTACTTTTTGTTCTCCGGCACTATAATTCACGTGACAAAACGATTCTCCATCTGGACAATGTATTTTTTAAAATCCATCCCGAGAGTCGCGTGTCCAGAGATTATTAGACTCGGTGTATGGCTCGTTGATTATCCGAGCGCGGTTCACCCCATATTTAGCATGATAAAGGAATAAAGGAATATTATATCGGACGAGGTCAGCGGCGACTCAATTGCGGACATTTCGTTTCGGGATTCCGATTCGATTTATCTCGGGACTTTCGAGGGGAGAGGATCGGGCGAGCGCGCTTTCCGAGGGAATATACAGAAGGGGTGCGAGAGGAAAGTTGTAACGATGAGGCTTCCTCCTCGCATTCGTGGTGTACCTTGGCACGGCGGACGATCTAAAGCCGAAGAACGCGGGTGGCTCGCTCTTTCTCTCTTTCGCTCCCTTCGTCTTTGTCTCTCCGAGCGGTGCTTATTAGTAAAAAGCATGACAAACGACCCGTGGTTTACCCCGGCGCTAAGCCGGTAACCAACCCCTGTGTTAGATTGCTCGTTGCATACTGTAACGTGCACGTATACGCTCAAACTGGCGTTTCCAGCTCGGGGGCCCCTTCGTGAACGCCGACTCGTAGCTGATGATATATCGCGATTTTTAGTCACGCCTTTATACGAAAATAAATCCATGCGGGCTAAACATGTGGCTCCCCAGTGTTCCCGTAACCGCGCGTGGATGTACTCCATGCCGGATATTTTATATAAATATATAACGCGCGACTAATAAATCGCCTTTCAGACGATATTCGCACCGATGCACTCTCCGCGAGCCACATTTTTTTACTCGCCCTGTGTGATTCCTTCCATTATAACGTCTGGATTTCTCGTTCCGCGGACAATTTTTCTGATTCGTATTTGCAAGTAAATGAAAAATATGGAAACGAATAAAAATGGATCCTATATACATTTATGTTTACTGCGCATTATTTTATGAAGAAAATCCTGGTGCAGTTTATTTTTTGCGTCTACACAAAATAGAGCAGATATAATACAATTTGTAGACTTAATTTTATTGTGCATTAAAAATATGGAAAATTATAAACTATTAATATAATACCACTTTTAACTACGTAAATGTCTCATATTCTGTACTGCAATGGAAAGTATACTGGAGCAAAGTGATTCGCATAAATATTTTAATTATAAATGACTTCAACGAAAACAGTTTTGATACGCAATCTAGTGAGAAACATGTCGCCTGGGACAAAGAGAGACACCGAGACTCGTTCCATCTTCGAAGGCCAATCCGGAAGGATACGGGGAGACGTTGAATGATCGCTTATCGTTGGGACCTTCCTGTTGCACGCCTCAGTAAATATACATATCGCGCTCGGGTGAGAAGAACAGGAGGGATTGGCTGGTTGATACGATTTTGGTTCATCAAGTGATAAGTGTATATAGCAGATATTGTCCTCAATAGGGTTAACAGGAACCGCGTGTTCTAATCCACGTTGAGCAATCTCGCTGATACGAGGAGAAAGCAAGAGGAGAAGGAAGAGAAGGAGGTTCGTCCTCCCAGTGTAATCGGGAGCGTTCGCGGGCGATGTATGCCGGAAGCCCTTCCGAAGCAGTGATCACCGAATTATAGGATCTCGGCGTACACACGCGCGTAGGCGATCGCATATACATGAAGGAATCACCAAACTATACGCACAAGTTTAAAGAGCATAGAAGTAGAGTTTGCGAAATATGCAACCTCTGTACCAGGTGTCCAAAAATTAATGTTCGAAAACTGAAGAACCTGATTCTACATGAAAAATCGAAGAGAAAAGTCTTTGAGCATTTTTTGATCCGCCGTACCGTTGAAGAGTTATCAGCCGACAAGCGCCAGCCAATCGGAAGCAAGGTACACGTGACTGCGAGACACGTGGCGTTGTCGTATTGGCTAAACTTTGATCAGTGATAACTCTTGAGTGCTCTGTCGGATCAAAAAACGCTCAAAGACTTTTCGATTCAGAATTTTATAGGGAATCTATTTATTTATCGAAAACGTTCACTTCAGGACAGCCGGTATAGGTATGAGTTTCGCCGGGCTACACGTCGGTTATTCCTCTGCGCTCTCTCTCGAGTGATGGTGATTAATACTCGGAAGCTTGCGGGTTCCCGCCAACGGCTCATAATCCTCGTTACAAAACATAATGGAGAACGTGGAATTAGCGTGAGATTAGGGACATGGACATTAGGGTCACTTAGTGGAGGTGCTGCCGGAGAGAGCGAGAGGTTACTCCGATGTTCGCGTCCTACACCGCCCAAAAGCCTTTTACCGGTTACACCGGCGTCGATGGACACTTGCGCGGTATATATCGAGTAAACCGGACGCTAACGATATTCGCTAGATAGCACCTCATCCAAGAGTGACGTCACTTACTGTAACACGTAACCGATACATCCGGTACATGAATACGCTGTTTTTGCCTTCCAAGGGCCTCGTTCTCGTTTCACGTTCGCGCAGCTTATCGTCGTCGCATCTCGCATTCATGTCCGCTTATTCAAAATTCTATTGACAAACTCAAAACTGCTGTAGTGTTATTGAAAGAATATGCCCTAACGAAACTGTACTTTCAGGAAGTATGTTCTGAATTGAAAAGAATTTACTGTCTCCACTTTGTCATGAAAAAATTTTGCTAAAAATATGAAAGAATTTTTCCTCATCTTAACCTCGTTACGCTCTCAGGATAAAAAAATTGAAAGAATGCCTTGATGAACCTATATTTTCATGGGGTGGTTCTCAATAGAAAAAGAATCTTATTGTTCCGTTTTATTATCAAAACATTATGCTAAAAATATGAAACAATTTTTTATCATTTTAACCTCATTGTGCTTCGAGGATACGAACGAAATTTGGGAGTCACGAAGGCGCGTAATGTAAGCAATTGTTCTGACACCCTACGGCCTCTCGGAGCCCTCTAAATTTAACTAATTTGCATAAATGTTGCCGTCAACGTCGTGGCGTGTTGCTCGCGTTCGGAAACGCGGCACAGTAACGCGCTTGTGTCTCTTGCTCGTTACGGCAACATTTTACAACGATCGATATCCGCGCCATGGGCGAGCATCATTTTGCGAATACATAGCTCGAGTAATGTCTAATATATTTTATATATGTTCGTGGTATATACAGACAACGCTGAGGAGAAGTAAACACGAACCTCGTCAACTTCTTCCGCATCTTGCCATTAAATCATAATCCTTCGGAATTCACCTCACGCAATGGGCCCTCCAATGTTTTCGTCGTTCGCTCTCTTTCCCCCGAAACAGCCCTCCAAAATGGGTTGTTTCCATTACGACCTATCATAAATCGTTCCTTCCTCCCTCTCCTCTCTTCTCTCTCTCTCTCTCTTTTTCGTCGTGGAGAATTTTTAATGCTTGTGCTCTCTATTGTAAACGTTCCTCCTCACCGCCTAGAATAATGTCTTTACGTTCTTCAATTTCTCACCACCTGTCTTTCTCGTTTCTCTCCTCATCCAAAAGCTTGAGCGTTTTAAGGGTATTAACTTAGCAAATTTTAAACTCAACGTCAAACTTTGACGTTTCTGTCTCCCGAGCGTTTCGTGTCTTGTAAAACACAGAAAATTTCGTTGAGATACGAAGTTGAGATGTTATTCGCAGCAGTTCGTAAAATAAAGATCATGAATGTCTCGTAGGGTTGCACTGGCAAAATGAAGAGAACATTCCGTGAATGAATAAAATTAGGAAATTTGTGTTGAATTTTTATTGCATTATTTTTCAATTTTCGCAATTCGTCCACCACATTTATAATCATAATAATATCTGTATTTGTTATTACGGCTGTGTATTTAATAACTCAAAATACAAATAAATGAAAAAATTTAGCGCATGAAAGGGTGCACGTCAGATTTCATAATTAATAAAAATTAATAATCCAACACTTACGTCTTCCAAAATAAGAAACATTTTTTGCTCAAGTACGAAAAGTAAAGTGTTCTTAGCAGGGGTCCGTAGGACGGTGATCGCGAATGCGTCAATAGAATGCACAATAACTGAAAGGTCATGGTGCGAAGGTCTGTTTGAGAGACCTAGGTAACTTGGCAAATTCTGGGGACCAAGGTTCACAAACGTTGGCGTTTTTACCACGTTTTTATTCTCCATCTAACTTTCCAAAAGATACGAATACTAAGGTGTTCTTTGCAGGGGTCCGTAAAATAGACATCACGAATACGTCAATAGGTTGCACGGTAGCCCAAGAAAAGGCGCCGGAAGATTCACAGGGGTCCAAACAATTATTCCAACCCTGGGAAAAACCGCTCTCGAGTTTTGTCAATTGTGTGAATCGTGTTGTCTCGTAATCGAGGAGCCCCCATGGCTCCTAGATCCGGGTCTTTTTTCATTCTGCTTTCGTCATCTTTCATTCAATTTCTCAATTACACCGAATGGGAACATTGCTCCAAGGCGTACTTTCAAGTACGAAGAGTTTAACAATGATTTAAAGCCTCGAAATAATCTTGACCTGCAGGACCTTATTGTCACGATATTTACGATATTTGCTCGAACAAGATGCACTTTGAGTCAAACAGAGTTTCAGAGAGAATTCTCCGAAACACTGAGAGAAAACGTCTCTAACCAAGCAGGAAATTCTGACCTGAAAAAAATTATGTTTACAAACTGACAACTGTGCTCCCCGATACTTACGATCCGAAAAAGTAAAAACAATGATGTTCTGTGGGAAAAACTTCTTCGGAAGAAAATCCTCAAAGGATCGCCGAGTAAATTGATTCGGTAGAAAAGTGTTTCGAGTATAAGAGTCTCTCGAACGACATCCCACCGGTTAAAAATATTTGCTCGAGCATACGGGAGGAAAAAAAATGTAAACGAATGTTTCGCTCTTCTCCCCTTTTGTTTCGTCTTTCCTCTTCGACTTGTCTCTTGCTATATCTTTTTTTTTCATTTCTTTTTTTCGAAATGTATAACGAGTTCTCGCTTTCGGATACTATGGGTAGTATAAACAAACGCGTAACGGGAGAGTAACCGAAGCTTTGCCTTTTAGCTTCCGGCTCGAGCCTGCGGTCCCTTCAATTTTTACCAACCGGTGAAACCGGATACCGTCGCATTCCCAGAGGAAAGAGTCGCTGAGATTTTTCTCGGATTTCTCTCATCCTCGCGAGCCTCCGTCTCTCTCTCTCTCTCTCTTTCTCTTTCTCACACATCCCGGAGGACGGCCCACAGGCAGGTGGCTGTCACCAAAGGTTTTTGACGCGAGCCGCACGCCCGGGAAACGTCCTCGCCCTGGATGTCCGAGTCGCCGATCCTAGGGTGGTTACATATGGTAAAAGAGAGCTTCCTCGCTAACATGTGGCCATCATCGATCCGGAATACCACAGTACTTTCCACGAGGGTAATCTTCGTGACGAAAAATTTTCCAACCCCTGAGAAAATCGATTATTCGATAATGTTGCACACTTAATTTAAATTTAGACGTGACAATTCTTATAGCGAATTTAGTTTTGGAAAATAAATTGACAATGAAAATGTTCGTGACACTTTTTTCATTCTCCTGACAAAATCGATTATTCAACAAATTTCACGCTTCGTTAAAACTTTAATGTTCGCAATAATTACATCATTTTTCATCATGAAGATCATAATTTTCGTGAAAACAACTTTTTGATAAAAAATTATGTGTGTCTTTTTCTTTCGTGTTCTTCTCATTTTGCAGGGAAAAGAACATCCACTGAAAGTAAGATATCCAATAAAACTACGTTTTGGCTCGGTGCGGAACGAAGATACAATTGTTTAGAGTGCGGAGATGATAAGAAAGAAAACACAGTGGATATACACGGTGTGTATATACTGTTGTATGTATATCGATGGAGTTGCGAGGTGGAGAGGAAAAAGAGAAAAAAAGGGGGGAGAGGACAGAAAGAAAGAAGTGCGAGTACCGGGGAAAAGCGAGGAAAAGCAAGCGGAAGAAAAGTTTTTCGACTATAGCACCGACGATTTATGTACGCGCCGGAGAGCGTCAGATAGTAAAATACCTACGGTAGACCCCCGAGTGAACAAACGGGGCTGTATGGGTAACGTTGAGAAAAAAAGCTTTTTACCAAAGTTACTCGACTATTGCCCGAGATTACGTTCTCTTTCTCTCTCCGTTCCGTTCTCGCACGCGCTTTTTCTCCTCGCACTCGCGCGCTTCTTTTTTCCGACTGGAATATTCGGTCCACCGAAAACTGGTGAAAGCGCGCAATCTTTTCGCTTCCACAGAATCGAAGCACGCGTTCGATGACAGATAAAGACGAATTTTTGCGGAGAGGAAATTCTTTCGAGTGGAATGAACATTTTTTTAAAATGTTGAAATTGATTTTTTCGGAGTTGATTGGAGTTTATCACTATTTAATGTAAATGCATTTTTCACGAGAAAGATATGTGCTCAATGCAGATATAATATTGTTCGAAATAGATAGTTGAATTTTTTTCTCGAAAATATCATGCACACGAGTTCGTACGAGAGAAAATTTTATGCCATAAAATATTCATTTTGCATTTTTTTTACACGCTTTATTCTTCTTGAGTATAAAAGCTTTACATAAAATATACAATACCCCAAAATACACAAAAAAGAATCAAGATTTCCAGAGCTTACTCTCCCATTAATATTCGTTCTTTGTTGTTCGTTCTCATTCATCCTATGTACTTCTGATTTTTTAATCACGCAATTGCGACAAACGAAATTATCGAACAATGAATTGTACCGATTTTTCATCCTGAAGGGAAATAGGAATTTCACGTTTTATCGGGGTCACTTGGTGAAATGAAGATAATTGAATGAGTTGAGTTCATTGTACGAATTTAACGCGGATTGGTTATTTCTTACACAGACGCACAAGTCGCGCGGCGTGTGGATTCATTATCGCGTGTTGTAATGTGGATACGGAACGGGCATTGTTTTACCTCCAAACCATTTTCATTCGTCAAATAAAAACAGAACGAACATTTGTAATCACGAGGCTCGTCATCGGCTTTCCTATTATGCCGAATGAACGCAATTTTCTCTTTAAATACTACACAATTGTCGGCAAAAACGATGAGAAACGAAAATTGCACGATTCGAAAAATGTTTATCGAGGTCAATGTGGCGTCAAAATGAATGAGCCATTTTCAAATCTATATTCAGACAAAAAATTCTACATCACGATGAAGGAAATTGGTTCTTTCAGTTCATATCCAAAATTCGTAAAAATTAATTTTTGTTTTGTGATTAAAAAAATTTTTTAGAAGAATTAATGAATTTTTTGAAAACAATTTTTTCGATTATTCTATTATTTTTATTTCTGAAAAATCATCTGTCATGAATGATCTTTCCAAGTCTCTCATTACAGACTGTCATCAGGATCTCGAGATGTTTGTCCAGGCGAAATGGCTTTCGAGGGTCAGAAAAAAACAGATGAGAGAGAAAAATCGAAGCGGGGAAAGAAGTCCGAAGAAAAATAGGACAGTTATTGGATACGGTCTAATACGAGAGGTTCCGCTCGTTCACGGTCGTGAGGCTGCTAAACGCTATCTGTAACGTGGCGAGAACATTACAGGAAATGCTAATAGGCAGTCGTTAAGATTTTCTCGGCTACTCTGCAACGCTGACAGCTCGAGCCTGCACGTGGTTGCTTGAGAAGAGCGTCGAAAATCGTAAGAACGCCATCCGGAATATTTCACGCCTTGGAAGAGGACATCAGATACGCCCTTTTAAGGATTAGCTTGTCGAAGCTCACGCAAAAGTTTTGAGGAAAGGCTGAGGAGCGAATTTCTCAACCGCCACGTGCTAGCCAACAACCGGAATCCTTACTTTTATCCCATACGCCTCTTTTGTGACGCGCTGGAACACACGTTTTTAACACGTGGCTGGAAAAACTTGTCGCTTAAGACTGAGAATCATCGCCATGATTATTCGTCTCATTCCGGCTCTTTCCTCTCCTTCTCTCTCTCTCTTTTTTATTTTTTCCTCTCTCACGGAGCTGTTTCCTCCCTTGAGAATTCCAGCGGGAAAGAAACTTTGAGCCGCTCGATCATTCGGACTATTCTTGGCTTTGACAAATCTTCACGCCACATTTCTCGTATACTACATTGCTATTTTATATCTCGACTTTAATATTTGTAAATGCGTTACTCTGTCACGGGGAACAAACAAATTTTTACGATAATGGCCTCTATTTATTTCGTAAATGAACACGTGTTCCTCAGCGACACTATATGCATGACGAGAAATAATTGTCCCATCGCGCGAAGTATTTTCGTTTTCAGAAAAATTAATTATACATTTTTATCGAGGAAAAATCTTATTTTATCAAGATAAATATATGATTAATTCTTTTCCCACTCATGAAAATGACTTGGAAAAAAAATTTAAGTGATAATAATATTGAAATATTTTTTTATTTCATTTCTTCGGTTTTCAATAAAAATTGGAATTAACGTTTTTAACGAGGGAACATGAGCGCCCTTCAATTTAATCCTTATTTTAAATAAGAATAATAATAATGAAATCGATCGCTGTACTTTAATAATTACGATTGCCAGAGAAATGGATTCAATTTTTTTAACGACGAGCTCACTGTAAATTTTTTAATGACAACAAAACCAGAATTATTTTCTCATGAAAATCATTTGGAAGAGCAGACCGACAGTCGTAGACCCGTGGTCGATGTAGAGTTCCGGCGGTCCCACAAGTTAAGCTGCATTAGGCGCGGCCAATACTTGGATGGGTGACCGCTT
>JAPYYX010000436.1:0-57344 GCA_030522605.1 Cremastinae sp. B BG-2022a | reverse complement strand
TAGGAAAGTGCCTTTGGATTTTCGGTAGCTCTTCTTATTTCTCCGCTATTTTGGAAATAAGATCGAAAAAATGCGAAAATATTCAATCTTACTGCAAGTGTACACGGCAGCGTCTTGACGCGAGGTTGCGCGCGCATCGCTTTTTTTTTCATTACTTGGCGTCAAGACACTGCCGTGTCTTTAGATATAAAGGTGATAAAGATAAGTAGGGAATTCCAAGGGGTTATTCCGAATTTCAATAAAAAGGATTATTTAGTCTATGAAAAATTTGTCGTTTCAAATTTTCTTTATACATAAAATTCCGCTATACGTGTGTAATTTTTCTCCTCGTAAACGGCTGGACCGACTTCGATGAAATTGTTTATACACATTTATTTATATAATATTTTATGTATATAATTTTACCCGATAGGTAGCACTACTGTCGAGATGAAAATTTTTTTTTCATTTTCAGAAGAAATTTTCTTTTCAATATTTTATATTAACTTTTTAGTAGCAGGACAACGTCTGCTAGTAAATGAATAAAAAAGATATCTATCCTCATATCAATCACATATACGTTGCACCAATTCCTTTCTGATTCTCTACGGTTATTATTTATATCGTATCTTATTTTTCTTACCTTATGAATCCCGTGTCCTTATGCTTTCCAATGTAAAAGTGAGACACTCCATCCGCCATTTGGCTCGCCCATGGTGGTTTAACCCAGACCAAGTGCTTCAAGTGACCCGCGTAAGCCGCCGGCAGTATCCAATTTTCGATACTGATTTCGCTGTTGAAAAGAAATCACGGAAATATACAAATGATTTTGTAATTTTACAATAATACGAGACGATTCGTGATGAGTAATTTCTTTCAACTCTACATTATTTTTAAACGTAAACTATTTAATAATATATTAAGAACTAAATATCCGCAAATAAACAAAAAAATGTAATTTTTTATGAAATTTTAATAATCGGGCTCAAAAATAACCTCGCCCTTGCACGTCAACATTTCTGACTCATAAAGAACGAAATAACATGCAAAATACAGAAGAAATAAAATAAATGAAAAATAAAAATAAAAAAATTATTATTGAAGCATGATTGATCATAGATGAGAGTCTCACAGAAAATAGATGAAGATAGAAAATAGATGAAGAAGTATTGAGAAGTAAAAAGAGAAGAGAGAGAGGTTATTTGGAGGTTGGCCGTGAAAGTGTGCAACGAGGCTGATCGAGGTGGACGTCGTCCCGCCGGTAGCCGCTAGTATCGCGGTATATACACACCGAGCAATCCTTTATCCTTTATATTCATCATGCACGACGCACAGCGTGTTCCGACGTGCAGCAATGGCCGCGGTTTCCGAACGCGGCCCACATCGCTAAACGTCATTAGATCTTTTCTTAAATTCTTTCGCTCCTTTCCTCTTTCAAAAAAATTACGATAAGAGGCTCAATCGTCTACTTTTGCTCCAAGCCAGCAAACATTTCTCACTTATCATTATTTTAATTATAAATTAACCTTTTTATCTCTTTTCGATATGTCAAATGCCAAATTTTATCTTTTTCTTGGATTTTTCTCTTTGTTTACGATTTTCGGTTGATTCTCATATCCAGCGTTTCATTTCGTTTTAACGTATGTCAAAACATGTCCACGCATTGCCAAACATATTGTATCGTGTTAATTAATTCTTCATTTAAAACTTACACAAATCAATTTCACGTTTTTAATCCGTGATGAAATTTTTTTTTTTTCATTGTCTAAATTTCATCGTTTTTCTTATATCAGTTTTTCGAACGTTTTGTCGATTTCGTTCGAACGTTTGCCATTGCAATTGACTCTTTGTTTAATCCAGAAATTAGTTGATGACTTACCGCGGGAGATCACAAACATATTGTAAAAAAAATATTTTCATACTCCTTGTAGAAAACTTGTAAAAATTAAACGAAAACACGCGATTCTTGACCATAGCGGTTGTTATTCTCCGCTCTTGACCGTTGGCGTTCAAAATGCTTCAACTTTGTTTCTACTAGAATAATCCAAAAGATATGAACACGGAACCAGCCATACTGCCCTGTACAGTTATACCAATTTATCATACATAACTAACAAAAGTAGAACTTACAATTAGTATTATTTATAAAATTGCTTATAGTTCCTAGTACTTTCGGTTTCGTCGAATGGAGGAGAGTTTCAATGCAATAAGGCGCGAATTTCCTAGCCTTGCTTAATTCTAATATTAATGCTTTACGATGCTGCTCATACATAGAGCATTTGCCAGAAGATATGATTGACACTCTGTGTCCCCGGATTACAGTCACACATATCTGACTCCACAATATTGAAACGTCTCAGTGATTCCTTTGCACATGTATGACCGCTTCTAATCCTATTCAGACCGACGATTATATTTCTACTCAGTCCAGCCTCTACAAACCATGGCTTTTAGCTCTTTTTATAGAATATTTCAAACCAATGGATCCCGTTTCTCTCTTCATTACTCATAAAAAATTTCTGACTCTTTTCGTCGAACCTTTTTCCAAAACCCTTCAAAGTCAGTCCCTGGGATCAACTCTCCTGTGTCTCTACCTTGATCGACGGCTTCTTTTGCAATTACATCTACTTTTTCGTTAAACAAGATTTCTCTATGGGCCGGGATCCAGTATACAAGTTGACATTTTTTCCTTCCATTGATATCATTCTTAGAGCTTCTCAATCTTATGTGTAACATATGATGTGCCTCCTAGTTTTGGCATCGCTAAGATGGCCTGCAAGACGCAGTATATGTAATCTGATCTGTATGACCAGGACTCGTTACTGTTAAAGTTTACTATTCCAAAACCCACAAATTTTTTATCTTCCGATTTAGAGCCATCAGTAAAAAAGAGAAATAGAATCAGTAAGTTTGTCACTGAATATGCTTTGAAATATTTCATTGCTATTTTCAGAGTCCTTGATAGCTAGGCCCTCTTCCCAAGATATTTGGTGTTTAAAAAACAAGTTTTGATACGAGTGATTAAAACAGTGCGGTCAAAATGCAGCGATGCCGAAAATCGGTCAAGTGTCGCCATCTAGCGGCGAACGTGAAAACTCCGTCAACGCAACACGAACGCGCTCAGTTAATAACCGGACGATATATAACTTACCTTATCTACTGCCTAGCGAAAAGGTAGTTAAAAGTTTAAATGAGGTAAAAACAGAATCAATAACTGAGAATTGCATGTAAAAAGGAGATAGGATTATTTAGAAACTATTTTTATACCTGAAAAGCTGATTCTTGTCCCAAACGGTATCAGCCGGCATATTTTTCGGCAAAAGCATGTCCGGATGGGAATCCAAGTGAATGAAGGTGTTTCCTTCGAAAGGAAGGTGCTTCGATCCGAGACAGCGATAAATAATGGGAAGAACCTACATAATTGATAAAATAAGTTCAAATAAACGAGGAAATAGGAAGCATCGGTCAATCCTTTATCGATTTGATGCTACGTGAATATCCGGGCCCCGTTTGAACTTGGCACGTGATTGAGTATATAATCTCGCACGCGGATAACTCATAGTGGGGGAAATCGTGGAGTGGAGGAACGGAAGAACGTCGTGTGAGACCTACCTCGTCATGGTCCTCGACAACGTGGATCGGCGTTTTCGCGTAGTACTTTCGACACAGGGCCATTTTTGTTAGTTTTTTGTTTTTATCCGAAACGGAAACACTCGCGAAATAACGACCTATCCAAACGGCGCGCGCGTCGAGGTTATGGAGGGGGGAACAACCGAAACGGAGTAAACGATAAGAAAAAAAAAAGAAACAAGAGAAAGACGCGTGGAGTCGAACGGGTGGTGGGGGTTGCAGGGAAAAGACGAGTCGCGATTGACGCGAACGCGCGAAAACACGGAGACCGAAAACTATAGACTACTCGACGCGTAAATACTTGATCAACGACTGGTGGTGAGACGATGAGCGTGACGCTACACGCGAGAGAGCGCTTCACATACACGAGATTACATTTCGCGAGAGAACATGTGTGTTGAGATCGTGTATAAGTCCGAGCCTGAGTATTTGAGGGGCCTACACGTCCTAAATACGCGGGGTCTACCAAAAACCTACGGGACCCAAGGACAAGAGGGCATTCTCACGGGACGAGTTTTTCGCTCGCAGCCTCCTACCGTCTCTCCCTTTTCATTCTATTTAACTTCTTTCTTTTATTACGCTTTCATACCATTTTTTGAATATGCGATCTCAATGTATAATTCCACATTTTGTATCCTCGAGTTGAATATTGTTTGAACAATTACGTGAAAAATAACAAATTGCGTTTTTTTTTATACGAGTAAAATTTCTAGTCGAAATTTTTTACTCAGAAAAGTATGTCAGAATGTAAGATTGATCTTGAGTTATTTTCCCATTTTGTGAATTTAATCAACGTAGAGAAGTAGAAGAAAAAAAATAAGTAAAAGTATATTGCGGCCGGAGATTTCGCGAGAACCGCGTATACATATATACTTGCGCGTCGAGCTAACGATCCGGCAAATAAATCAAGCGATCGATATCGGGATTCGGGTGTGACACGTGAAACCGATTTGTTATCAACCACCGGTCGTTCGAAACGATCATCCTGTTGCTCATGGTTGAAACATGAGATCAGCGAGTGCGATAGTTGTACACGATTCTTCGATGCTTGCTTTTTTGTGGCGGCGCAATAACGGCGGGCGGGAATTTTACAAGAGACCGCGATTAATGGCGCTAGTATCGCGGCGCGCTAAAATTTCAATTCTCGTCCCAACGAATTTTCGCAATGCAATAATTTTTTTATAAAGATGAGCAAAAAATAAAAAAAATAAAAGAAAATTTGAATAAGAAAATCGAAGATCAATCTTGTGTTTTTTCCACCTCTTTATTCGCGATTTTATTCTCGCTTGATCAATAGACGTGTGCGAAAGGTTACACATGGCACACAGCACGAATCGATCCTTTTGCTTTATTTCTTTGTTCTTGTTGTTGTTTTTTCATTGATTAAAAATGAAGTAGTATAAAAATAAAATTGACGTGTACACACGCGAATGCGTTTCTTACCTCAGGCTCGATCTTCATGACCTTTCGCTATCGATCTATTCACGTGCGAGATTACTCCTTCTCCTGGATAAGACTCGTGAGAAAGAACGCCTACGTAAATAATCCAAGAAAATACATAGTTCGTTATTGGGTTCAAGTTTAAAATTATCCTTCGCTACCGAAAGACTTCATTTCTCAAACCAATAAATTATCTTATCAAACAATATTCTTTTTATTTTCAATTATTCAATATACAGAATTATCATTTACAAAAAATCAGGTATGAACATTTCTTCAACCGGCAATTTTCTATTCTCATAAATCTTTACAATTGATAAATTATTTATAACTACTACTTTTTTAAAATTAAAA
This sequence comes from Cremastinae sp. B BG-2022a, assembly GCA_030522605.1. NCBI lineage: Eukaryota > Metazoa > Arthropoda > Insecta > Hymenoptera > Ichneumonidae > Cremastinae sp. B BG-2022a. The sequence goes on along the minus strand of JAPYYX010000436.1, from coordinate 51,941 downwards.
TTAAAAATTTCAGAAAAAGGAAAAAAGAGAGTTTTAAAATGAAAATTTGATATTTTTGATATTAAAAAAATTGGTTTTTATAGTAATATATTAAGATCACCGGTAAGCAAAATCGTTCATTCCCGAATCGTAACCCATCATGAGTGCGACATACTCGTTCAATTGAATACTCTCAGTCTGCATTCGTAGTCGTTCGAAAAATAATTCGATATCCTCGTTACTGTCTGATTGGTCTTCTGCATAATGATTCCCAAAATCTCGTACAGAATTATTTATAAAGACTTCCTCGCTAACATTTTTCAACTCTTCTCTGTGATGAGTCTCAAATTGTTCACTTCCGTACTCGTTATAAACTTTAGAACGTGTACTTTTGTTCTCTTTGTTCATTTTATAATCGAAATGGTAATTTTTAGCTGATGAATTTATAATATTTCTAGTCTCAATAATGCTTTCATTTTTACTCGTGTCAACATTGTTGTAGACGATATTGTTCGTTTCTATCGGTGTAAAGTCGAATGTAACGTTAACCGCTTGAGGCGGAGATTCCAGATCTTGATCGGACATTGTTTCGAGGTCGTCCTTCGTAGAGGTTTGCCTCTCGATGGATTCGTCAACCAAATGATCATTACATTCAATTGGAGACGCAGCTTCGATTGAGTCTGAAGAACTATCGAATTCTTCAACCAAACGATCTGTACATTCAATTGGGGTTGCAGTTTCAATCAAATCCGGAGAATTACTTTCGGTAATTATATTTTGAATTTCGAGTTCTTGTTTTCGCCTCGTTGCTTCCTCTTCCAATAATAAAATGAAATCTTCCACATCGAGCTTTGAATCCTCCGAAGTAATTATTTCCTTCTCCTTCATTTTTTCGATTATTGTGCTTTTTTCGCTTTCATCGAGAAAAACGGTGAGTTCCCGAATTTTTGAAAAATTGTTCATTAAGTTGTGGAAATTGGACAAACGTTTTAGAGATTTCCTGTACGATTCGATCTCCTCATGAGTCATCATTAAATTTGGATAAGGACCCTCCAAGTCGACGGGGTATGGAAATCTCGTTTTCAACTCTTTTCCTTCTCCCCGATTAATGCTCTTGAACGCTTCGATCCGACTGTACATGTGCAACAGATTCATACTTGTTTCATAGCAGTAAGTTTCTTGAATTTCTTGTTCAGTACGAAGTTCAGGAAAAACGGAGAGGAAAGCTCGTTTTTGCATGCTGAAAAATATTCTCATCGACTCGTAATAATCACGTAGAAGCCAAGGTTTCGTAAAAAACTTTTCAGACGACTCATCACATCTTTCCAACGACTTTTTCCAAAAGTTTGTCTCATGCTCAAGAATGTTGTTCCAGATAGCTGCTTGTTCCAACAAAGGATCTCCCTCGGATTCGTGGCTTTTCAATTTTTCCTCCTCAGGCAAAGATTTCCATTTCCTCAAGTTTATTGTACAATCAAAAATATGACAGTCCTCCTTTTCCGATAATTCTTCAATTCCAACTATTTCTCCACTTTCTACATTCTGGATTTCAGTTGGAAGATTTTCTTTGCTCTTGGAAGAAGACTTGACAAAAGTGTCTTTTTCGTCTTTATTCCCAGCACACGTATCATTATTTAAATATTTCAGAAGTTCCTGTTTTTCTTGTTCCTTCGTTTTCTCATTTTCTTTTATTTCACTGAGATCCACTTCGAATTTTCTACCTTTATTCAATACTTCCAACTGTGAAGGATTTGCGCTTATCTGAATTTCAAGCTCTACCAATTCCTTTCTTTCTTCAGCAGAATCTGGACGGTCGTTTATTTCTTCGATATCAGAATTCTCATCCAATTTTTTTAGCAAGGACTTGACTGTCATTTTATTCCGAACGGGAGAATCATTCGTACTTTCAACCCGAGTCGTTTTACATATTTTCTTCGAACTTCTCTTTCTCTTTGTATCGTTTCTTCCAGAAATTTTGGATTTTGTCGTCGTCCGGTTATCGAGTGTTTTTTCAGTCATATCTGCCTTTTGGGAAACCGAGATACAAGTTGGTGAATCTTTTGGCGATTCGAGTATTGAATTTTCCTCTTCGACGGGATCTTTCAAATTTGATTCCTCCATCGATGCTTCAATTTTCTCGAAATCTTTGTCTTCAGTTTTCCAAATATCCTCCGGATAATTTTCCCCTATTTTCGAGAGCGCGAAGTTCTTCCCACCGATGGAGAACATCAATTTCCGGAAATCATGAAATTCGTGTTCGGAAAGGATGGTGATCGAGACTCCGTGGGATCCGTAACGTCCAGCACGACCAATTCTGTGCAAATAAGTCGCAGCGTCGTACGGCACGTCGAGATTCACAACCAGATTCACGTTTTCCGCATCGATCCCTCGAGCCGTCAAATCAGTCGTTAACAATATTCGGCATTTTAAATTCTTCAATTTGTTTATCGCATCCAAACGTTTCGTCATGTCTTGATTTCCGGCGATGTAGTTTGATGAAAACCCCATAGCGTTTATTCGATTGCATACTGACTGAGCTCTATAAACAAATGTCATTTTAGCACATTTTAAAACAGCTAAATATTCATTATAAAATTACCTTTCATTACCTGGATTGATAGTTCGAAAATACAAGAGCCTGCTTAAATGGAATTTTACGAAATATTTCTGATAATTCGTTCACTTTTATTTCTACCTGCAAAAAACAAATATTATCCTAAGATTATACATATTTCAAGGTGAAACACTATTGTATGAATTCTTAGTGTAAAAAATAAGTAAAAAAAAACGTTTAGATAAAAATTGTCCATATGCAAAACATAATTAATGTACCTGTTTCATGGCATTAGGATGATAAGGAACAATTTTGACAAATTGTCGTAAACCAATAAGTATTGGCCCATCATTATCTGGACTGGACAGTGCTGGCGATCTCATATAACTTGCCAAAAAAGTCTCAAGATCTCCAGGATAAGTTGCACTCGAAGAAATCACTTGCTTATTTTCTGGTAGTTTCAAAAAAATATAACTAAAAACCATAAGACAAAATAACATTAATAACAATGAATAATGAGCATCTAAATATATTTGAAAAAAAATGTACTGACTTGATATCCTTCTGAAAACTAACATCCATCAATTTGTCAGCTTCATCAAGAACGAAGAGCCTTACATTGCTGACTTTGAGGTAGCCCTTTTCAATTAAATGTCTGATACGTCCAGGAGCACCTACTGCGATGTGACAACCCTGTACTTTTTTCATGTCTTCATTTATTGCCATTCCTCCTATGAAACATTCTACTCTGAGCCCTGAACAAACAAAACATTTTTAATTATTATTTATTCCTTCCCTGCTTAGTTTTGTTATAATTTTGCTTGAAAATGTAAAATTTTATTCATTTTTACTCATCTTATTTTTATATTATTAAATTCATTTTTTCTTTATTTAAAACGAAGTACTTCATTTTAAAGAAATTAAAAGATATATAATAAATTTTAAAAAATATTTATGTACCCCTTATTTCTGATCCTATGGAGCTTAAAACTTGAGAAATTTGAACAGCGATTTCACGAGTCGGTGCTAATATCAAGGCTTGGGGCTGAATTATTTTTGTGTCCAACATTTCAAGAGCTATTGTAGAAAAAACCAGCGTCTTTCCAGTCCCTGATTTTGCTCTAAGGATTAAATCTGTAAACAAATTCTCAATGTTAAATCTCTTTGATACACCTTTTAAATTAACATTGATTAAAAAAAATAATAATAAAAATACAGAAAAAAACAAATCATTAATTTACCTAATCCACATCGTCCCAAAGGTATGGCCTTCAATTGTATCGGCGAAGGTTTTTCAAATCCACACTTTGACAGTCCATCGAGCAACCTCTGGGAAAGCCCCATTTGATAAAACGTCAAATCCTCATTTATTTTTATATCAGTCGTTCGAGGTTTTGCTGATAAACTGTGGGCTCTTATATGAGCCATTTTAAAAAATTTTTTTCTATTACAATTGATTACCGACAAACATAGAAAACGCCGGTTCTTTACGAATGTTAACCGTCAAATTATTAGAGGTTATGGCTTTTGAACTCCAAAGAGAAATACATAGAACTAGTTCCTTCCCTATATAATTCCCTATATAATATGTTCTTAATTTATTATTTTCTACTTTCTGTATCACAACAACTATTAAAACTTATAACTATAATCGAAGAGTTTTTTTTTAAATTGACGTTGTACGTATCTCAACGTATGAAAAACCAACGAATTCATACTCGAATTCGTTGTGAAAAACATCAACGAAAAACCGGAAGTTGCCATAAATTGTAAATACTGCGCACAAACGGAAATGGCAAGAAAAAATTTTGGATCTCAAAATCAAAATGATTTATATTTTTGATTTTTTAATTACATGTGGGTACGAAAATTGATCTGTTTCCCTGAAATAAAATAATATTCGTAATTTCAATTTTGAATATAAATATTGATGAGATACGAATAAAAATGCATGTAGAATGCGTGTAAAAATAAAGACAGTATAAAGGAGTATGCAATTTTACTTATTATTCTCTTTATTTCTCGATGAAACGTAGAATACAATGAAAACATAATGTTTTCACGATGATCATCCATGAAATGTAATTTTATTACAAGAGTTATTAATTTTTGTAATAATTGCTGTACAGTGCTGAGTTTTTGTGGATGAAATTTTGCTCCATTTGATAGTGGCGACAAAACTTGTTGCTTATGATTTAGACAAGTTTCTTGGCCTCGAAGAAACTCTTGAGATGCCTCATCTGCCATGCTCCCATTATCAACAGAATGACTGTTTGAGTGAAAGACCACCAAAGGACACGGCGATTTGTACTTTCGGAAGTCTGTTTGAATCTTTCCTCTCGGAACTGAAAATTAGAAGAAACGATGTTACTGAATATGTTTTTCTCATGAATTATAAAGTTTCAAAATAAAAATTATAAAGTAAAATAAGTTGAATAATTAATCATGATATTGTTTTGTACACGTCTCATGTGCAATATCCAAATCAGTTTTACTTAATCTAGAAAATTGTTAATATAATTCAACAAACTCAAATGCAGCACAAACCTTTTGGTAGTTCTGTTCCTTGGTGATCTGGGACACTTGTTCCAAAAGTTGACGGCATCTGAGTTGCAGCTGTGTCCACTTTTCTTGTTGCGCCAGATTTGCATAATCAACAGTATGATCTCCAACTTCGATGTTGAGGTGTACCCTCTGAAAATTTTAAAACACCAAAATTTTAATAAATCATTCACTTTTTCCCTCTGCCCTTAATGAAAGAAATAATAATAAAATAAATTCTTTTAAAAAACGTCAAAGAATATACTGTAAAATTGACTGTAATTGAAGGGTAAAAAATTTTACCACATTTCTTTCCTTCAGAAAAGCAGCACAGAAAATAATTCAAAAACTAAACAATAGTGAATAAACATAAATGAGATTTCTTCTAAAAATGAAGTAAATAAACCTTTATGATAAATATAAAGTATATAAGAAATTGCAAATATTACCACACGTTTATCCTTAAAAAAAGCAGCAAGAAAAATATATAAAATGAGAAATTGAAAGAAATAGAAATCTTATTTAAATAAAACGTAAAAAGAATGTAAGGAAAAATCAGAGTGTGAAAGAAATGGAAATAATTTTTTAATACAAAATTGATAATCGATAAACAATTTTACCAATTGAGAACCACTGAACCATGCTGTACTGTTTGAGAAAAGACAAATAACATGCTCTCCATGAGAATGGGAGGTAAATGATATTCGCCCTTCCGAACTATAGACTCGAGAAAGAATCATTTGCTCATCTGGATCTCGAACTTCTACGTGCATTCCGATCCCAGGACTGCTTGGCATAAATCCTCCACTCCGAGGATCGTACAGCTCAACCTTGTATTTAACTAAAAACAATAATATACATTATAATTTCAAAATAGACAAAATATCAATTTATATCACATTTTACGATTAAATACATGATTCTCTGAGAAGATAGAGATTTGCCTTTGACTTCCATTTACTGTTCAATAACTTGAATGATGATTTATTTTAAGGAGAAATTAGGAAATTAACGAGAAGGTAGTATTTTTATTTAAAAAAATGTACCCAAAACGGTCGTGTCATCAGGAATTTCTTCGATGAAGCACTTTCGTTCGGTTTCCCCGATGTGAAAGTACAAACCGGTGGCGCATTGTGATAGTATCGCCAGAACGGCGAGAACTCCTAGACTTCTCATTATAGGTTTTTATTTTCTATGAAATATTATTAAATCTTAGAGAGTATAAAGTAATCTTAGTTGTGACTTTTAATAACTACGTGGTGAGAGAAATTTTATTCGTCGTCCAACATTGGAGCACAATCGTAACCACACACGTCACCCAGAAACGTACAAGCGACAGGACAGACGGGCGATCAAAGTTGTTATTATAATTATTATTTGGCTTTATTATTTTGAGACAGAAATCCGCTACGTGGCGGCACTCAAACGGTTCTTACCGCTTGCAGCGCCAGAAGAAAAATGGACAAATTTTATCGACATACGTTAAAAAATGTTCAATAATTTAAATGTTCAATAATTTACCAATAATCTTATGAACTATATACGAACAAAACATTTTTTATTGAAAATCATTTATATTTCCGAAGTATTTGAGTCTATTTGGAAAACTTTCTCACATACCGACAGAATTTCATTTTTCAATCAGAACCATTTTGGGTTTGCATGTTTACCATCTACATTGATCAGCTGTTTTTCATACAAATATTTTCATGGTTCAAAAATTAGCGGGTTTTCAATATTTGTTATTGCGTTGATGGATCAATTTTGTAAATAGTGAATCAGTTTTTCTAGGACGGTAGAAAAATGGTAAGCTTAGATATTACTTGAAATAATATTCTTTTCTCTCAAAATTCGATGCTTTTGTTGATAAAACTATTGAACGAATAATCAGACAATTTTTTCGTCAAATGCCCAAACAAAGCCTTCGTAAACAAAAAAGAAATTGGTAACTGTAGCCGTTCATTCATTGATTTAATGAATAATAATTGAATAAAAAAATAAAACTTATTGAAAAATATCAGGTCAGAAATTCTATATCGAGCAATTCAGTGAGAACAATTATTCAACAAATTATGGAATTTTTTTTATGTCAACAGAATAGAGCGTCAGCACCAAGCCAAAGGGGGAAACGGCCTTTACTGGCCGATATTTGTAATGATTTGTCTCTCAGACAAATAAATCTCAGCATACCAACAAGATCTACCTCTCCAAAACACAAGTCTAAAAGAACAAGAGTCAGCAATGAGTCGACTATCCGCATTCCAGAAAAAAAAACTGTCGTCCTCAGTGAAAATACCGTTGGAGTTGCACAGGAAATTATTTCAGAACATGTACGTCATAATAGTAATTATTTCAATTCTATCATAACATTTGGATAAAAATCTTATGATTTTATAATTTTTAAATGATTCAACATGATTGATAGTTATGAAAAGGGTGACACGATAAAATATCCGTGGATAAAATAATTCTGTCGCAGATATTTTGTCCTCAGATCAAAAATCATGGAACCTATGATAAGACAACTTAAATAATGAATAAAAAACATTAGTAGATTAAGAAATTAGAAAAATGAATGAAGGAATTATTTTTTATGACAACAACAGGAGGAAATGGTGCGAAAACTTCTAAGCAAGCCTTTCAAAATTCCAATTCCTGGGTATCAACTGTCAGGTAGAAGTTTGGGATCTCGATTAGCCGGACCAAGAAGATGTCTCTTTGATCCCGACGAGGCAAACGCATTAGTAGTTTTCACACCGCCAGAATTATCCGAACATGACAAACTCAAACTGGATCAGTAAGTTCAAGTTAAATGCAACATGGTTTTTTTACTTGATATTTATTCAATGAATTTCGAAATTATATCACTTTCGTTGTGAAAATATTTAAGAACATTAAAAAAAATCTGCGAACCTCACTTTATCTGAATGATCACTTTTGTATAGATCAAAGATCTTGGTACATGTAGTTGTTGATCCAATGCTATGCCAGATTTTGAGACCTCATCAACGAGAAGGAGTTAAGTTCATGTACGAATGTGTGACGGGAAAAAGAATAGAAGGTGCACATGGATGCATAATGGCTGATGAGATGGGTCTTGGGAAAACTCTTCAATGTATAACACTCTTATGGACACTTCTAAAACAAGGTTTATATTTATTTTTCTTTTAATTTGTAGATCAGAGAAATTTCAATATCTCGAATAGTCAAGTATCTTTAAAATGTAAGAAAAGAAAATCCTCTAACAATTTTTATTCTGCTTCTTTCAATTTCATATTGGAAAAAGGACCAGAAGGGAAGCCATTAATTGAAAAAGCCGTAATTGTAGCTCCGAGTTCTCTAGTAAAAAATTGGTACAACGAAATCGGAAAATGGCTTGGAAATCGAGTAACTCCTCTGGCAATTGATGGAGGAAGCAAGCAGGCGATTGATCAAAAATTAACAGGCTTTATGAAGACTTATGGTCGACGATGCGCAAATCCGATTCTTATTATAAGTTATGAAACATTTCGTCTACACTCTCACGTCTTGCACAATGACGAGGTCGGTCTCGTTCTCTGCGACGAAGGTCATCGTCTTAAAAATTCCGAAAATCAAACTTATCAATCGCTGATGGAATTGAAAGCAAAGAGAAGAGTTCTTCTTAGTGGAACTCCGATTCAAAATGATTTATTGGAATATTTCTCCCTTGTTCATTTCGTTAATCAGGGACTCCTTGGAACTGCCCAGGTAATTTATTCTTTCTAAAGAAATATTGAAAAAATAGTTGATTTTAAAAAATCCATAAACGAATAATTTAAATAAAAAAGAAAAGAAAATCAAATGAAAAGAAGATTTTTAATAAAATATTTTAGGAATTTCGAAAAAAATTCGAAATCCCAATTTTGCGGGGTCAGGATGCGGCAGCTACGGACAAGGAAAGAGAAATTGCCCAGGAGCGACTGAATGAACTCGTTACGATTGTAAATAAATGTCTAATAAGACGTACGAGTGCTCTCTTATCCAAATATCTACCGATAAAGTACGAACTTGTCGTCTGTATAAAAATGGGAAAACTTCAAACGGATCTCTACAAACATTTTATTCAGAGCGATAGCATCAAAAGTTCGATGCAAGGTATTCAATAATTATAATAAATGTTAAAATAATTTAGTATTGTATTGAATTCTGATCATTCTTACATTTAAATGTTTGTTCATTTTTTTGTACTATTAAAAAAATATGTTTCGATCGAACAGACAAAATCGACGGTCCTGGTAAAAAAGGAAGCCTCTCCGCACTCTCGGCAATAACTTCGTTGAAAAAATTGTGCAATCATCCGGACTTGGTATATGAGAAAATTCAGGCTAACACAGACGGATTCGAGGGTACGAGCCAAATGTTGCCAGCGAATTACAGTACGAAGTAAGTTATTGAACTAATTAAAAAAGTAAAAAATTAAATTCAACAAAAAACTTTCGTCCACTAATTTTATGATGAAAATAAGACAAAAGGCTAATGTTTTTTTTTCAATATTTTATCTAGAGAGGTTTCGCCAGAGTTATCGGGAAAATTCATGGTACTCGATTGTCTTCTTGCTTCGATAAAAACAACGACGACCGATAAAATCGTTCTGGTCTCCAATTACACTCAGACTCTGGATCTTTTTGAGAAATTGTGCCGAAAGCGTACTTATCGATATGTCAGACTGGATGGAACCATGACGATTAAAAAACGAGCCAAAGTGGTGGAAAACTTTAACGATCCCAACGGCGGAGATTTCATCTTCATGCTCAGTTCAAAAGCCGGTGGTTGCGGTTTAAATTTAATCGGTGCCAATAGATTGATTATGTTCGATCCTGATTGGAATCCAGCCAATGACGATCAAGCGATGGCTCGTGTGTGGAGAGATGGACAGAAAAAACCATGCTTTGTGTACCGTTTCCTCGCTGTAAGAAATTATTATTACAATAGTTACATTATTCATTATATTTGTATATTTATATATTTATTTATTTATTTGTATTTCAGACCGGAACTATCGAAGAAAAGATTTTCCAACGTCAAGCTCATAAAAAAGCATTAAGCTCAACTGTAGTTGATCAAGAAGATGATGTTTGTCGTCACTTCACTCTGACAGATCTCCGAGACCTTTTCAAGCTAGAGGAGAATACGGTCTCTGATACGCATGCCAAGTTAGTTCACTTTTCGAATTTTCTTTTTTATCGAAAAATAGGCGCTCATGGACATTGAGAGATGTTTCATTGTTGGAAATGATTTAATTATATTTTAATGCATTTTAGGTTCAAATGCAAGCGTTGTGTCAACGGTGTCGAGGTCAAGGGCCCGTCAGAACAATCGGACTGTAATTCGGACCTTTCTGAATGGCGACACGCTCACAATCCTCGAAATTTGCCGGATGTTCCATTAAAACAGTGCTGGTCAAGTGGAATATCTTTCGTATTCTTCCATCGCTCGGCAGAAGGTGTCAAATGAATAGCAATAATCGTAACGATCGTGATTAGAATCTCCCTTTTACCTGGTACCTGTATTAAAAGATAAAAAATATTGAACAAGTTAATTATAAGGTACAATGTCTATTAGAATAATAACTTTGTACTATTTTTATATTTAATTAAAATATTTTTCATATGGCATTTATTTATTTTTTCTTAGTACAATACACTATATTACGAATCTGTAATTATTTACTTATTTATATCATGTATGGATGGTCGAAGAAACGCGGCACCCCGACACAATAAAAATTTAGATGGATTCCACTTCACGACCGCTACGACCGTAATTTCGGGTGTGCTCGTGGGTCTTGCGGTCATTGCGAGCGTTGCAAATTGAAACCGCCATTTTATATTTATTACGCGCGGGAACGGAACCTTACTTGTGAAATCTCTTTCAAGAGGCACATCAACAATACAAAAATCGAAAAAACTCATCCGTAAGTGAGAATTGAATGAAATAACATTCTCGTAAGAACTAAACGAGAAAAGGACATTCAGATAAACGAAAGGAAAAAGTTTACGAAATAATCATAACCTCGAAAAAATACTTATTTTCGATAAAATGGGGCTCGAAGATACTCACCGAGCCTTTTTACAAACGATTATTCAAGGCGGTTGCATGTCTCACTATGAACTGAAACAAGTCGTCATGAGAATATTCAATGAAGGTGAGAACCGAAGATGGACTGAAAAAAAATGAAATATAGTTTTTGACAATTTTCATTATTATTCGATAAAAAAGAGGATAAATTTTGAATGAAATATTTGGCATTCAATTGAGTCAATGATTATTATTTTTGCAGGTGGGAGCCATGATTATGTTACGATTCACATTGAAGAAATAAATGAACGATTGGAACCATACGGTCTGTCTATAAAATCTGGAAAATGTGAATTCACCGGAGAAACGCTGTACACACTGACCTTCGGTTCTATCAACAGTGTAATCAAACTTCAAAAAGAATTCTCAAAACCCCAATTAGAGTTGCTCAACAATGTCTTTTTGCTAATCCTTGACTCTGAGGAAGGTTTTGTCAGCAGTACGGCTTGTCTCAATCTCTGTTCATCGTTGCAGAACAAAATGACCTCTAAAGAAGCTGAGCAATGTTTGCAGAATGCTTACTTCCGCAAATGGTTATATTTAAATGTCAGTAGAAATTTCAATTTTTTGAAATATTTATTCTTCAGATTCATTAGTGAGAAAAAAAATTTTAACCATTAACTAAATCATTTTGATGTTCTAGGATGGCAATTATTATATGGGTACGAGGAGCATCATAGAGCTGATGCCTCACTTCAAAACCTATCGAACTGGTTTCAACAAGTGCTTCTTGTGTAAAAACGTTATATACTATGTAAGATTCAATTCCTCAATGTCTCTTGCCAAAACGTAAAAGAATATTAAACCTTATTTGAGGAAATAAAAATATATGTTTCTCTGATTCAGGGACGACGATGCGAAAGTTGCAACGTTATCGCGCATCTTTATTGCCTCGCGACATATGCAAAATTTCACAATGCCCTCAAATGCACTAATTGCAACAATCCCATCTCAGCAGATAATTTACCAGGTAAATTTCATAATTTTTCGATAGTTACAGCTTGATGTACATTTTTTATAAAAGTATGTTGGTCAATGGACTGAAAAGAATTGACTGATTAAAATTTGTAATTCTTTGTGATCAACAATATTCTAGATGTTGGAGATGACAGCACTATAGATTCAATGGATGTGGAAGAATGTTCGCAGGTGATTGAATCCAGCCAAATTGAAAGCAAAGCGCCGAAACGGTCGAGAAAACGTAGATAGAAGAAAAAAAACCAACTTAATTTCAGTAAAAATATTTTTTTATTCATTATCATAAATATTCGATAAAATATTATAACGATTCATTATTATTAAATTTGTTAACGTTCATCCGAGTAATCAAACTTTTGTCTCAAATATTTAAGACCCGCTGAGATTTTGTGAACGTTCAAGCTTCCAGTGTTGTTTTCAACTTGTTTGGATGTCTCAAAGTGAGCAGTAGTAAAGTTGTTCATCGGACATGGAGCAGACTGAGGTGGCAAGGGAATTTCCGAGAGAACGTTAATATGTTCGTTGTCTATGAGTCTCGGGCCACAAATCGGTTGCGAAGAAAAATGATTTATCGTCGGTGGAGGAACGGGTCCGATTATCGTCGGTGGCGGAACAGGCCCGATTATCATCGAATCATCACTATCCGATGAGACTATCGCATCATCGGTCTCCTTCTTTGCTTCAAATTCTACCATTGAAGCTTTTTCCAGTGACGGAACAACGGAAGGTGGCGGTACAGAGAAATCTATCGACAATGAGCTATCGTAGCTCGTTCTATTATTTTCCAGCTTGTTCATTCGAGGTTCGGGCTCCGTCATTGGTCGCAATGCTTTGAGAGGAGGAACGACAGATGGAGAAGATATAGAAAGCGGTCTGTCGAAGGACACAGGCTTCGAGGGCTCCGTGCACATCGGCTGAGGAACAAACGAATTAATAAACGTCGCCGTTCTCAAATTCGACTCTAAACTTTTCGGAATTTGATCGATGACCTCGTCGACGTCGATTGATTCCTTTTCTCTATTCTCCTCCTCTTCTTGATTCTCTTCTTCGTCCGTTTTTTCTTTTATCTCGTTTTCCTTTTCATTCGTACTTTCATATCTTTCTCTTTGTACTTGATGTTCATTTATTTGTCGTTTTATTTCCGTTTCATGAATTTGTTCCATACTTTCATGATTCTCTTTTTTCAGAGTATTTTCGTCCATCGGTTCACTCGTGCAGGATGGCCGTTCGGACTCCCAACGGTCAGTTGGTTCAGGTCCTGTGGAATTAACTCCAATGGGATCATTTTGATGGTTCTTCTCTTTTTGAACGATTGTTGTATCGCGAGTGCTGACATCGTTATAGCCACCACGACGAAAGTTTTCGTATACCGGAGCAAATTCTCCAAGCCGATCTTTCCGACGTTTGTAGACCCATTCTTCTTGGGACATTACATGCCATTTTGGTCTTTTCCCAAGAAGCTCTCCAAACGCTTTTATCTTGTCTTCGATAACAGGAAGACACGTGCTGTTTTCATTTTCAATGGGTTTAGAATCGCCGTCTGCGGATCGCTCGTAAATCGCTTGTGGAATCGTATTTTCCTCTGGAGAAATTTCGTCGTTCGAGTTTCGAGCACTAACTCTGGCTCTGAGCTCCTTTTCCTCTTCCGCAGTCAGCTCTGCAGAAAGACCGGATCTGATTCGTTTTCTCACGGTCGCCGCTTTCAGCCGATTAAATTCCATTTCCCTCTTAATATCGCGATTTTCCATGGATTCCTTCTGTCGTTGCTCTGTCTCCTTTCTCAATTTAGCCAAATTCTCTTGCTGCTTCAAACGTTCTTCCTCGTTTTGTGAAAATTCATAGTATCCCACGCCGTGCGCTCTCGCCTCATCGAAAAGAACGTCTTGGTAATGGATGTCTGTCTTATTTGATAATCTTTCCATCTGCTCTTCCCATTTTTTACGCATTCTCTCAATTTCTGGTTCTTTCTCCACTGTTTCTTTGGGTATAGTTTCTGGAACGAGTTCTACACGATCATCTGGAGGTTCTTTTGTTATTTCACGTTTCACCAAATTATCTTTTTCTCTCATTTTAGGTAAATCTCGCCGAAGACACTTTCGAGTTCGACCAAAACAATCCTCATAGTCAACCCAATCATCCTCTGGATCCGAATTGGCATCTTCGTAATCCTCCTCTTTGTAAATTTCATCCTCAGATTCGTCATCATCCTCCGGCTTGTTAGAAAAATCTACCAAGTAACCATGAGTCTCGTCTCCATGACTTTTTTTCAACGTGTCATACAACATTGATTTTGCCTCCAACATTATCCTTGACTTTCTTAGCGTGGCCACATCCTCTATTTCTGTGTAATTTTCCTTGACCTTTATTTCGGTTTTTTTGTGCTTATTCTTCTTTGTTTTTCCTTTATCAAATTTCACCTGAGGCTCATCTTTGACTCTCGCTTTGGCATCTTTTATCTCAGTCTGTTTTCTCAGCAATTCAGCCTTCAGACCAACCAAAGATGAAAAATTTACGTTTATTTTTTTCGACGTATTCATAGTGATGCCAATAGTTCTGGCCTTATTTCAGATTTATGTTTATTGACGCTTATCAACAATATCGTGATTATAATCGCTAAAAATTGAGGTTATGTCGCATTCGAGTCCTTATCCAGAGCAATTTGACGACGATGATGTTTAATCGACTTCATTCTTACTTCAACTCATTTTAAGTATTGATCCATAAGAAAGGAAATTATTTATAAGTCCTTATGGTCAATAATTCCGTTCGAGACTATCCCCGTGACTATTCCACTGACATTAGACAGTTCCTACGCGCCGCCAGGATTGCGAGTTCCTTCCACTTATTGCGATCGAGACACTAATCGTGTCGTTTTTTGTGTAGTTTTCAAAATCTGCGCGTTCTTATTATTCGAAATAAAAAACGTAGTGAGTTCCATTCGTCGCTCACAAAACTTGTGAGGAATCGAGCAATGGATTACGAGCGTCGCGATCAGCTGATCATTGTGCATATATTTTTCAATTGATTCATCACGAGTCGCGAAACTGAAAATATTTTGCCTTCAGCGCCTCTAATCCGTAATGACAAAGTGGCGAATCATCGCCATTTGTTTAGGTTACATAACTTGTCAATCTGCTAAAATAGTGTTAATTTTACTTGCCGGTTTAGTTAAACATACGATAAATTATACAATCAGCTACAAATAATTTTCAACATACATATTTCTCGAATTGGTGAAGGCACACACCAACGCGTTAAGTTGCTCTACCGGTAAAGAGTCAACCTTATCGACACAATGAAGCTCATCCGCACGTCACGATGAGCATGTTTCTTATCTCGTCGTCTCTTGATTCTTGAGCAACATAAATGTTATCATGGCCGCATCCACTCTTCTCCTCTTGAGGAAGAGTTTCATGGTTAGCGGTAAGCGATAATACGATTAACAATAAAAAAAGTATTACAAGATCGAAATAAAATTCACGCGTACTTTTTTACAAATGTCTCGAGTATCGTGCTCCTGAATTTCGAACAGGAGTCAAGAAATACAACGTGGACGTTATTCGATGGTACTGGTGCACAGCGTTTTCGCACATTATTTTTTTCGCGGGAAACTTCGTCCAGAAATAAAAAAAACTTTTTTCATGCAACAATTATCAAAAAATCACCGGATCATATTTCACAAGAAAGAGTAAACAGATTTACTGATCAAAGTACACAAAATGACTTCGAGAGATCAGTTTTCAAGAATGACCGAATTTCCCATACAAACGTTTGAGGATCTTTTGAACGAGAGGAAATTCAAGGATGCCAAGGAATATTTTGAAAGATATCAAGTCGATGAATTGGAGAGCGCTCTCTGGGAAATCGTTCCAGTGTTATTAGGACATCTCACTGCGGAGAATGAAAAAGACAATCCTGAACTGTTCGAGACATGCCAACAGTTGCTAGAAATTATGGTAAAAACCTGCAGTTCCAAAGAAATGCTTTTGGCCCTGGTAGGGAAATTGGAAGAGATCCAAGACAGCGTTGAATTCAAAATGATACTGAAGTATCTTGTTTCTTCACTTCTGAAAGCAGGACCTAGTCGGGGAATCGACTGGTGCACCAGAAGCATAATAAATTACATGTCAAATTTGCCTTGTCCAGCCAATGAGCCTCTCAACGATGATAGACATGGATCCTCAGACAATGGAGTTGTACCTGAAAAACTGTTAGAAGATTACGAGGCAATTAAAAATTTTCTGGAGCCAGTTATTCAGGTGTCAGCTCTTGGAATTAGCGAAGATTCGAGAACAAGAGAACATTTGATAGGTCTGCTGCTGTCCTTGTTTGGAGCTCCGTTTTGTTATTTAAGAGAAAATCCAAACAAAAAAGAGTTTGAGTTTACTCTATGTCAAATGGCACGACTGACCGGAGACTTTTTCAAGTACTATAACTTGATGTACAGTGAAAACATCAGGACGCATAGACGGAAAGTAAAAGATGAGAAGGGAACAAAAATGGAGCGCAGAAAAATTTTACAAGACGAATACCGCATTTCGGAGCTAGCTTGGTCAAATTTCTACTATTATGTACTATCGACAGAAGTTGGATTGAATAATGTACCTTTGGTTTATAATTTCCAGTACTTTTTGCCAGGAATAGTGTCAGCAGCTAACGTTTTACTGACTCGAGCCGAGCATGTCCTGGTGAGGAAAGGTCTTCTGATGATGAAGGTCGTCGTTAGTCGCGTCGAGGAAGGATCCCAGAATCAAGGTGTACTCGAAATCAGGGCGTATAACGAATTATTTGACAACCTCTGTCAAATTATGATATACTCAAACTGCCAGTCGGATCGACAGCTCGCTCTGAAGATGTTTAACAGCTACCTCAATATTTTCAACTTCCGGGCCCGTTATCTCGTGATAACGAATCTCTACGAGACAGCGAATCATTCCGGACTGCTGTCACTTCTAACAGGAATCACTAAGGAATCGATAAACCGGTGCCTGAAGGAGAAATGGGATTATTTTCTTGGTCCAAAGCTGTGGCAGCTGATGAAACGAATTTGTCGTTTGCCGAACGGAGCGGCCTCCGATCTCATCGAAATTTCGGACGAAGTTATCGCAGCACTGAATCTCTTGAGGTTTATTCTCATCAGAGACAAGAATGATGAGATTGGAATTTCAACGAGAATCGAGGATATTGAAATTATGTACCTGAATCCTCTACGCGAGGGCATCGACCTTGCTCGTGCTCATTGGAAACTCAAACTCAACGATCTCAAGGACATAAAAAAAGATTCTAATATAACGATGAATGACAAAATTGCTATCACCGTGGGCGGACAAAATTTGCCAGAGCTACCAGTGTCAAAGAAAATTGAATTTTGTCATAAAGCGCTGTGCGCGCTGGACATCATCGAGAGCCTTCTCGTTCGGGTTAACGAGTGTATTCAAGAAAATCGTCAAAGAAAATAGTTATTTTTTCATTTACTCACGACTTATTAAAAATTCAAAGTGATAAGAAAAAGTTTAAATTGGTGTTTGAAAGAAGTTTTAAAAAGTTCGTATAAATAAGTGCACAAACTCATTGAATAGTAACTTAAATTTTTGATAAATAAAATTTAAATTAAGCTCACATGTACACTGACTCGCATTCCATTATTTCCTTACCTGTTACGTTCATTATTAAAAGAATGATTGATTTTTCTTTAATGTAATTATATGAAATTATTGAAGATAGAAATTGAGCTATAACTCTTAATTTTCTCAGGCGTTAGAAGTTTATGGAGTTCCAGGGCACTGCTCGCTGCAGAAATTAACAAAGAATCCGGTACAAACAAGAAAGATGAGAAACGAGCGGGGAGCGATAGCGACGAGGATTATGAAAAGGACATAAAATCCAAAATTTTGAGTGCCTCTTTGAATTTCGTCAATGAGTACGGATGGAGTCAACAAGCTATAAGCGCTGGTAAGAAAATAAATATCCTAGTTATCGTATATAAACATACAAAAACCATTAATAATAAATGAACCATATGAAAACTTGAATAAAAATATCAGAAGTTTACCTGTAAAATAATAAAAATGTAATACTTTCGTAGGCGCGGAATCAGTAGGCTATCCAGGAATAATTCATGGGATGTTCCCTCACGGTGGTGCCGAGTTAGCTCAACATTTTTACGCTAACTGTAACGCAGAGTTAAACAAAATTTTGAAAGCCGAAGCTCTGGCAATCGAGGCTGATCCAACGGCTAAGAAGAAAAGTGCCGAAGCTCACGTCCGCGATGCACTGGAGAGGAGGTTGCGGATGATCATTCCGTACAAATCGACTTGGCCACAAGCTATAGGATTAATGACTTTGCCGCCGAATGTTCCGACATCCCTCGCTAATCTTCTCACTCTGGTCGACGATATTTGTTATTATGCTGGTGATAGATCCGTAGATGTAGGTAGTCTCTTTATATCTTATCGCGAAGACAAATAGGCTCGAGTCTTCATAATCTGTCAATCGAATATTTACTGAAATTAACGACTGTTAATATTTGTCTTGTTGACAGTTCAATTGGTACACAAGAAGGATCGTCCTCGCGGGTATTTACAAAACAACGGAGCTCTATCTTCTCCAGGACGGTAGCGATGATCACCAGAAAACGTGGGAATTTATGGAGAGAAGAATCGAAGATGCGATACAGCTCAATCGTGTGATTACTGTTCCGTCCGACTTACCTCCACCCGATCAAGCTCTCAGCCGAGCCACTGAAGCAGCGAGTGCAGCTTTCGTTACGGTAACAATAATTGAAATTATTCAATTATGATAAAAATAGCGAAGTAAAAAGACAAAATCACATGAACATTCTCAAAAATGTGTCTTCAAATGCTTTTATATTATAAACAATTTTAAAAAATACAATATAAACGAAATTTTTATTTAAATTTTTTCGTTACTATTTCAGGCACGGAATATACTAGGACTCAACTGGAATAGATAGACAAGAATTTAGTATGTTAACGCAGTATGTATTGACGACGTTGATTTCAAATATAGTCACTATTTATAAATGAGAAAATCGAAAAAGAATAATCGATTTGAGAGTATTTATAATAAAAAAGTAATCGCAGTCGTACCTTTCCAATTGTTTTGATACAAAAAAAAAGAAATCATATTCGTTACACATCAAATACAGAATGATTACATCTCATCTCATTCTTTCTTTCGACTATTTTCTATCGAGGCTTCATTTATTTTTATTTTTATTTGTATTATTATTCTATTTATAATCTCGAATAAATCTACATCTCTTCATTTTTTATTATTTGAGGGTCTAAGGCCATAATCTCTCATAATCAGTAGAGAAAAATGCAATAAATATAAAGATTTTTAACAATACCGGTTCAAGTACGGCACGGAATTCATATTCGAATAAAATGCTTTTCTTCAATGATCGTGAATTGAAATCGTAGTTATTCGATACATTTTTTCTTCTTTCAAACAAATAAAAAACAAATTTTGTTTTTATATAATTATATAAACAAACTCAAAAAATTCAAGTAATACTTTTGACATTCTGACATTTCAATATTATACCAAAATAAAAAACAGAATGGTCAAATGTTACAGTCATATTAATTGCGAACATGGAAAGATTATTTTTCATATATTCATATTTTACCAAAATAAAATGGAACGATTTCGTTATGATTTTATAATTCTACATTAGTGTAGAAATTTGACGTAATCTTTACGACATTAATATTTTTTCATAATTTAACATTTAATAGTATCATTACTATCGTATTCTCGAATGGAATATTATGTACAAGTTATTGAAACGTCTCATTTTTCATGGCTACCACTGGAAAAGGAAAAAAATCGTAGGCCAAAGCCGTCAGCACGTATGCACGCATACGTGTAAATATTCTGTTGTTTGCACTATGATTCTGTGATCCTGTTGTCAGAGACAAATGATTAAATTATCTCCAGATTGTTTAATTACCAAATCAAGATAAAAAAGCTTCTTCAAGTTGCACAATCCATTTTCACTTGCATTAAATTTCAAATGTAAAAAATTCATAAAAAATCAATATACAACAAAACTGTTTTATGATGAGCTAAGTGAAAAAAAGAAGAAAATTATTATCTGGATTTGGTAAATTTGAACATTTAAAAACAGATTTTGATGGAAATGGACAAATTCTAACGTCGAGTATATGCTTGTTCGAGGATAAAAAAAGAAATTCAAAAGTGAGCTTCCTCAACATATCCTCTAATTATTTTTGGTAAAGGCAACTTGTGAATGTTGTCCAACGTTGTATTCTGTCGTATGACAAAACGACAGAGATACTGCAAGCTTCGCACCTGGGTGAAACGACTTACGGGCTTGGTGAGTCTCACAGGAAAAGAGGGATATCCCGGGTATTTAGGTCTCGAGTAACAGTACACAGCCGATTCACTGTAATTCATCGAATGATCGATCAGCTCAGCTACTGACGCAAATCTCTCGTTCTCGTCTGGATTGCACAAAGAAAAAAGTCCACCGCTATGCTCCATTCTCGCATGTAGTATCCTTCCGGATGCCTTAAAGCTCAACGTCAATAAATACCTGCAAAAATCATTGCTATTTTACTTTTTTTATTTATGTAACGGGAATTCGTCGCTAATTTTTTTTTTTGTATACATGTCAAACATTTTCTGATCAAAGTTGGGGCGTTTATATTTCAAGACTAGTTATAGACTGCGTATAACATTTTTAAAATGTGATACATACAAAAAAGGATATTGCTATAATTTATTGATGTTTACCTATCATCTGACGAATCTCGTACTAAGAAAGCACCATCTGGTTCTGAAGTCAACTTTAAATCTGCCTCGTCTCCTGATATTGGGCCCCAATACCATCCATATTTACCAAGATTGAGCAATTCTTCAGACAGCTTCACTTTTCCTTTATTTTCATTCGAAATATATCTATTTTCCAGAGTATCAATATTATCTATGGTTTCAACAAGAACTGTCAATTCTGCTATAGTGCCTCCTGGTCTTTCTGCCTCATCAAAATTACTCTGTTTCTCATCTTGGTCATCGTGTCTGACATCCAGGCTGACTTTTTTCAAACTGTCAACGTCTCTCAGCGACTCTTCCTCGTTGTGTTCCCTTTCAACAGCAGAATCTATATCCAGCCTGGTATCGACTTTCTTTTCTTCCGAACACTCATTATTTTCATTCTGCTGACAATCCTCAGCGGAGCTCATAGGAAAAACCGGATCATCCGAACCTGCTGCATGACTTTCTGTGCTGAATGAAAGTTTTTCATCATTGAACCTCAAGCTGTCATGATTTTCGCATTGAGGTTCTATTGATATTGACTGGAAAAATTAGTACGATTTTACAAAAGTTATTATTCGTAATTTAAATACAACATAAAGAAATTTTAGTATAAATATGATTTATAAGTGAATTGGAATTGATACTCAGCTTCTTATATGCTCACCTTTTTTTTTACTTTGGACAGACGGAGTTTTTTAGCACACAGACGTTGTTTTATATTTGTTAAGAAACCTGTGGAAATTTTGGAGCTCGATAGACGTTCGATCGGGAGATCTTTGACGTCGAAACTCGTCGCATTGTTTTCATCAGGATTGCGTTGTTTCCACAGAATACCAAAATATCGTAGATTCTTAGCTGGGTTTAACCTCAAAACTCGATTGACGTCGCGCGTCCCGCTCGAGCTTGTCATCGCCGACTCATCGAGACTCGTTGACGATGACATGAGACGTGTGTCGACGAATAATACAAAATTTATCGCGAGTCAAGAAATCCCATCAATTTTTTGCGAAAAATACGGGAATGAATATTTTTGTCATAGCTTGTGCGTGGGAGCGAAACTCCCTCTCGCTTTACTTACTGAGTACTGACACTATTCGACTATTCTACTATTCTACTGACTTCACGTTCTGCAAATAAACACTGCTGTGAACTGAACCTTTATTTTCAAGTTTCAGTTCATCTCACAATCAGTATCAAAAGACACGTTATATTTTCGTAAATTCGACCAATTAATTCAATTTTAATGAAGTAAACAATAACATTTATTTAAACTGAAAAAAATCGTTGACTATGTCAACGTAAATACTATAAATTGCAATTTTTATAATCTGAAAATTTTTTACATGTGCGTAAGATTAAAAAGCAGTAGAAAAATCTGTAAATGCGAATGCCACATTCTGAAAACAACAATGAAAATAAAAAATATATTAGTGTGAGGCTATAGGAACACATTTTTTTTCTGACGTTCGTTTCCCATGAGACCCAATAGATTTTTACAAACGGATTTTTTGACGTCCGTGCAAAAAACTATTGAAAAAAAAAAAATTCTCAACACTCATGTGTTCTCAGACTCAACCATAATATACGATCATAATGTACGAGGATATGATGATAAAAAAGATATATGTACAGATAAAAAGTTATGTTAAAAATTGGCGGTCCGTAACGAGAGCGAAAAGGAGAAAAATAAAATTGATTGTGAGCTAAAGCGCTGCACGTGGCCGAATCTAAAACTTTGCAATGGATCACGAAAACGAATAAAAATAATTCCGTCGAATATTCGTCTGTTATTTTTGATAAGTTTATATTTGAGGAGGGGGTTTTAGCTATTTTCCTCGAATTTTCGAACGCAGGCTGAGAGTTGAGACACGTAAATCGTCGGAATCTCATGTTCCGTTATCGGTAACAGCGGTAACAGTGTACAAACGAGGCTATCCCAATATAAAGAGGAGACTGCTATGAACGACCTTTACCCGAAGGAAATACCTGGCCGCTAGTTTTACCTACTTACGTTACGAAAAGTATAGATCGGTGAGTTGGCCGTCGTGTCGTTGGCCATCTCGATGTTTTGAGTGTGATTCTTCGAAAAGGGGAGATCATACGGAAGTGTTATCGTACGCGCGTGCTTGTGACAAGCAATAAAGCATGCACCACGGTCCGTACGCTCTACAAGCGAGCCAATTAATCTCGAACTGCCTATTCGGCAACGGCTCGGTCAACTCTAATCTACACATGTACGATGTACGTTTGACAACAATCGCGAATAATCCTTGAAAAGAATTCATGCGGTAGCTTTTACGGTTTACGCGTTTACGAGCAACGATCAAAAACATAACACGCTGATAGTTCATTTATTTACCTATAGTGAACGTGACAACTTTTGCATTTTAAACAATCAAGATTGAATAAGTCTGTGTGACGGAATCACATTTTACTGCTAAATCGGCGAAACGTAAAGTGTATCGAATGTCAGGCGAGGAAGAAAAGAGCGTACATAACCTCCAGACGGAGCGAACGGGTCAAGCGCGAAAAATTCGACACCGGTAAGTACTTAATTAAAAGGTTCATTCATTGTTTCTTGGTCTTCCTAAAATTTACATTTTTGCATGTCCTTGAAAATCATTGCGTCGGGACGCTCTCCTCATTACTAACTTTTATTTACCGCAATGTAGAAAAATTTGATTTCTCGTGCGGACATCGTGGACGCATGTATGCGAATCGGAGACACGCTGCGCGTCGCCCAATCGGATTCGCCCGTAGTCTCGCCTGATGCGGGGATCCGCCAATCCCGTAACGAATTTCAAATCCCATCATTATTTGCGCTTTCGATCGTAGCGTACAATTGAATCAATCGTGGAAACGCTCTTGGCCTTTTGTTGTCAATTTTAGTTCAGGACAAATCAGTTTTTTTTTTCATTCAAGGGACAAATAAGGAAAAAGAAATCTAAAGTCCTTTATTTTCAAACTTAAAGCGAACGAAAAAATAATAAGACGAGAGGGTTATAGAGCGCGTGTTCGGAGCTGTGAGTTGGTCACGTACAGAGTGGATGGAACAGGCGACCTAGACCTTTCGCTCTGACAGTCAGCTCGACCTTCGCGCCATATTTCGTTTTTCGAGCAAGGCCCAAAATAAACGTTTTCTCTCTTATCAATCACATTCCGTTATCGCTTGTCGAATTGGTATCAAATAGTACGAATAGTAAGACACTTTTGAAATAACTCGAACTGGACATCAACATACTCCGTTTTAAATATCCCATTTTAGAATCTTTGATTTATTATTTTTTTTTTTACGACTATACAGATTGATAATTTTTTTTTCGTTCTAATATACTTTGAAAGATCTACTGCGCATCGTTGATCTATTTCGATTAGTCAGCTCTCAGAATGTTGTTATCTTCTTAAAATGAAGATAATAATAGTGGTAAGAAGAGAGAATGCGATGTTTGTCGGAAAATGGCGCCGCCCATCGAAAGACGATCGGACGATCGGTTCGTATACGATCGGTGACGACTGTAGTAGATTTTTTCATGAACCAAGAGTTGGGTCATAATCCCATTCGTATTACGTTATTATTTATCTACTATATATGTACTTATAAATAGTCCAAACATTATATACTATATAAATATTCTTCGTATCCTTGAATCGCAAAATTCTTTTCAATCACGAGGCCATGATTTCGTCGTTATGAAAAGTGGATGAAAAAAAAATCGTTAACGGAAATTTATCTCAGACGTCACAGAAAAAATGAAAATGAGCAATTAATAAAAAAACAGACTCAATAGTTTTTGCTCCATATTTCACAAGATTCGCATAATTTTTCAAATAAATTAAACTTCAATCGAAAAAATTAAAAAATTGAATTATAAAGAATATTTTCAAATGAAAAAAAATTTATCTTTCAAAAGTGTCGTTAACAAACGAAATAAAATAATTTTATCGGAGAAGGAAAAGACCGAAAGTATCAACAAAAGCAACTATAAACTTCAAGGAAAATTAGATCAATCTCGCTCCATAGATATTATCAACTTTAACGAAATAATTGACCAAGTCACATGGTCCTCGGGTGTTAACTTTGATTTGAACGATACGAGACCGAAAAAAAACTCATCCAAAAGTATTAAAATTCCGAGGATTCTTTTTCCTCCTGTTGATACACTCAACGCTCAAGAGAAAACAAAGCATGATATAATCAACGATTACAATTCACGATAAAAGATCGTCCGCCGATGAAAAATCAGGAAACATTTATCTGCATCGATTTTTCGCTGTGAAATCGTGTACTCGAACCACATTTTATAAATACTATCAGCGAGCGATAAAGACCCAGCTAAGCGAGAAAAAAAAACGCGGAAGCGAGTAAATAATCGGCACGACCCCTGAACCATCGTGTCCGGTAATCCTTGCTCTTTTTCTCCCACTCTTGAATCTTTATTTACAAGTTTCTCTTCCCCGCGCACGGCGATGTTTTCGTCGTCGCTCGCGTTCGTTTTCCTCTGTCGAATTGACCATTTAATACACGTGAACATTCGTGCGTCGACGATCATCGCCATGAAGACATGCCCGGCCGCATTTTCGCACGAGCTTCTATTATCAATCGTCCAACGAGAATAACGCTCAGTCGACGAGCGACCTGCTTTTGGAACGCTCATCCCCCTACCCAAATAGCCTCGACGAAACTATTTCTATATCATTAAATCCTATCGAATGTTATTTAATTTTTTTTTTTTCGTTTTTTCGTCACTTAAGAACGAACGTAAATTAATTTAATTATTTGTAAATAAAAACAAATTTCTTCGAAAAGTGGACGAATTTTTTTTAATGACGTCTCAAATCGTGAAAAATAATTACGAATTATAAATAAATGAATTGGAAAATGCACATTCCAATTTTTTCTCTTTTTTTTATTTACCAAAGATGTTAAAATTTGTTTGTTTTGTTGATGTAAACGTGGATATGATTGATATAACGAGAAATAAATTAATGAAAAATAATCAAAGTTTTGAAGATATTTAAATGATATAAGAGACTGAAATTGGTGTTTGTGAGATAAGAGCCGGAGGAATTTTCGACAGTGATTGGCACGTGGGCTGTTAAAAGTTAACGAACGGAGGAAGGAAGAGAGGAAAGAGGAGAGGAAGGTCCTGGGAACCACCTGAGGATAGAAACTCTCTAGCTCCGGACGGTATGCTTCGATGGCTACTCGATTCTATAATCGGTACATTCTTCACGTATTTCGCGACGACGATCCTTATCCCAATGTCGAATGAACTTAATCGCTTTCATTCAGAATTTCCTTCTCTAATCATCAATAATACGCCGAGTGACTAATCCGTTTTTTGTGTGAGATCCGATGATAAAAGATTTTTTTAAAAATTTCTGCTTTTGAACGCTTATTTTAATTATTTTTTAATTATTTTTATTTTATCGACTGATTGAAAAAATTAGAAATTAATAACTTTAATTCGGAAAGTTCATTGATGATGGCTCAATTCAATAAAATCGGTAAATTTCATTTATTTTGTGACCACGATCTTAATATCTTACTATAATATGACGAGTGATTATTTTTTTCAAAATGCAATTTTGATTTTTTATAGAAATTATTAATTTAATTTTTTTTTTAAATTTATCGATGAATTGATATAAATAAGTGAACGGAAACTCATTCAGAGCGTTGATGCGTGAGATTTGATAAAATTTTTAAATTCATTTTTGTTAAATTATAAAAAAATTGAATAAATGTCATATGATGTACGGAAAGTTGGATCGATCGAAAGTCCATCGAACGAGGCGAATACGAAACGACGAGACGATGACGAGTACAATAATGAATTTAATTTCCGAAGGTGCAGGGGATAATAAAATAAATATATAGAGAGATGCGATTCGGGTTTTATAGATGAGACAGCATCTCGATATTTGGTTGAATAATTTTCAAGGTTTATGCGCGTTTTGCGCGGTGACCGGAGTCACTGCTCTTTGGACTATCAGATTTGCGATTCGCGCTCTATGCGACAATTCAGACACGACTCAATTCACGCCGGAATCGTCGAACGAGCGGGATTCTTGTACGTTTTCGCGAAGGGTCTATCCCGAATCGCAGTCTCGAGCGATCGTCCGCGGTGAGTAGTTGTCTCTTCACGTGCGACGATGTAATTCCTATTCCTGTTCTCTCAATTTTACCATACATTTTTATAAAGTATCGTACCGAAAAATTATTCAAATTGAAAATTATCGAAACTAAAAATTTTGAATTTTTCAATCCTCATTACGAATTTATACCTCGAGGGGTAACACCACTGTCAATTTTTGAAAAATTCTTTTCTTTTTTAATATTTTGATTCTTGTAGAATGTTAGAGTGAAGATTATTTAATTTCAATTTTTTTAAAATTTGTATGCCGTCGAATTTAAAATTTTTTATGTCACGTTTTTGAAACACATTTTTCTCGAAATACGATTTTTTAAAATGTTGACTCCAACAATTTTTATTCTTTTTGCATTTGAACAGTATATTTGAAATATAATATATGTAAGTTACATTTTTCTGGGATTCGCGATAAGTTGAATTAATTAAATAATTAAACAGTTTTAATGAAAAATGAGCGCCTTTCTGTTGAAAATCCTATACTTGAAGTTTTTTATTAAAATATTAAATATCAAAAATATTTTTTTAAATCTCTGATATACTTCACTGACTGTAAACATATGGATTTAGGATTTTTTTCTTTTTTACAAATTCAAATAAATAAAAATTAACATTGCGTACCACAGATTCAACACGTGTCGCAATATTTTAATATTTTATGTACCAAATACTACAAAAGATTGCTATATAGTCAAATTATATGACTAACAAATTTTTCTTGAGTAATTTCTTATCGCTTTTTTCCACCAAAGAAAAATGATGAGAAATTTCTCGTTCGAAGCTCGTACAGAGGTGTCACCCTTTAAATATTTTTTCTCTTTATTTTTTCCTGAATGTCACCTAAATTTCTTCCTAATTTAAATCTCAATACTTTCGACATTATTCCAAATTTTATTATTTTCTCATGGCGGTATCAGAATAACTTTCAATCATTATCTCAAAATTTTTCGACTACATCGAATGATCGGCAAAAAATAAACGCGATGAATTGAGATTAACCACGTGCGTTTCGAGCTTTGTGTTTGCATGAACCGTTTTTGGGCAATTGTTTAATAAAACGTGCATGTGCGTTGTGATCGTAAAATTGTGTGTTAAAATTAACATCCAACAAATTTCTGATCTAACTGCAATAAACGAATTTGAAACTGCGCCAACTATGCATGACTAAATGAATAACAAAAATATAAATAACAAATAATCCCATTATCGTTCATCGTTGCAAGTGCTCATATTTATCAAGGAGGAATTAAACAGTGTGAACCCATCAAAAGCGTACATTAATGGAAATAAATAAGAGCATGGGAAATGGAAAATCATAAAAACAAAAGAAAGGAATAATTAACACAAGTGGAAAAAAATGGAGAAAAAAAATTTTTTCAAGTGCGAAACGAAAAGACGAGCGACCCTGATATACGTTTGACTTTTTACTAACTTGGGAAGGAGAAACACGTGACACTGTACAGGATCGACTGGACAAATTTTATTCTTCGTGCTTTGGGAACAACTGGAATTTCGGATTGGTGGTGGTGATAACGAGAAAAAAGACAAGAAGACGATAAATGAAGTAAAAAAGAAAAACGATTTGTTGATGGCGAATGTCTGTATATATTTTGAAGGTAACACCGAGGATAAAGGTAAATCGTTACCGGAAGTCGAGGAAAATAGTGGAGGGGAAGATCCGTTGAGTCGGAGAGACAGAGAAGTGAAAATCGAAGAAGCATCGCTCGAGCGAAAAATCATGTCGGAGACTCCGGTGAGCTTCGTCGTCGGCGAGCCCGACACCTCCGAGGAGCTCGAGACGCTCGAAACTGAGGACAGTTTTCCTGGTGAAGACAGAGATGGACAGCAGCAACAAATTAACATCGTCCCGGGCCTGGTTGAGCGCCGAAAGCGACTCAGGTGACACTTTCATTTTTTATCTTTTTCCATCTCCTTTTCCTCATCCTTATTCACTATTTTAATTTAATACTATTATTCGGGTTTACTCACTATTATTTAACTATTATTTAATTCCATTTCTTTGTTGGTATTTCTTCAAAGAAAAATGTTTAAGCTTTTAGATTTAACACTCGGGAATTATTCACACATTTTTTTATCGCGTCTTATTTATTTTCCGCGTTTTAAATCAGATATGATAATACATTTAAATTTATTTCCTGAATGACCGAAACAAATATTCAGAGGAATTTGAAATTTTCCAAATTCCTTTAACAAATTAATTCACATTTTTGCAATCATTTAAAAATTTTGAAGGTATATATCAATTGTAATTATGAAATATTATTTAAAAAAGTAAATAAACAAAGTATAGAAAACTCGGAAATTAAGTGAGGGTCGTCAGAGTCGAAATTGTTTATGATAAAAACAATTGAACGAAATGATGTAAGAAGGTGAAAAAATAAAAAAATACAGGTAGGTATGCAGGCAAGGAGACGACGTTGGGAATCGAGGGATCAGCACTTCGAGTCGGAAATTGTCCGTTCGTTGTCACGTATCCATTGCCTTGACCCGAACTTATCGAGAATGTATTTTAAAAACTGAATATTCAACTCTTTTTTCCTTTTCTTCTCTCCTTACCGATGTAACGTATTAAGAGCCACAAAAATAATCGTCGCGGTTCAAAGTCCACTTTTCAACGAATTAAAATATTTCCTCCAGCACCTGAAGGAAATCCCAAACGAGGAATTTACATATGATTTGACATCAGTCCAATAGTATGCAACGGGAAAAGGTGTAACTGGAACGAAAAAGAAAGAATTTAGCAGTTTCGTGACTTCTTTTTTTTATACAAATAAAATAATAATAATTCCAGTACTCTTGAAAGATTAATTCTTCTGAATAATTTTATTGTAAATATCTTCACATCAGTTTTAATTGAACGAATTTTCATTTATTTATAACTTTTATCTATTTATAAAATTTAGTAAAATTTGGTAAAGACCAAAATTTTTGTCTTTTAAATAATTTTGAAGAACGAATAATTAATTAGTACAAAATTTTTGCACAAAGTGGAAAAAAAATTAAGAATATTTTCAGTGATTTTTGCATAGTTGTCGATTTCATTGAATGCATGTCGAAACCAAAATTATAATCAAAATTATCGAATGCGCGTTAAAAGTATGCGAATAAAATTTGGAAAATTTCGTAAAATTTGTTACGACGAATTTAACTGTTGATGTATATCCGAAAGTTTTGAATGATGACATGCGAGAGCGAAAACAAGAAGTAGGAGAAGGAGAAGAGGGAAAAAAAGAAGTATGATGAAGCGTCAAGTCGAACGTTGCCAATCGAGCTCCCGCATTGGCCGACGACCACCTGATCCATATGAGCCAATCCTCGTATCTCTTTGCCCTTTGCTCATTCGCTCGGCCAGCACGTGCGTCTTCCATATATACAAACATATATATTTCGCGTAAAAAGTCTAACATACAATTATAACGTATATTATAAAAGCGTAAATACAAAAATGAAAGAAAAATATCGCATCCGAATGGAACGCGCGGGAAAATCAAAATAACTCCAAAGTATATAAAATATTAATGTACAAACGAGTACATGGAAAATTAAAATACAATTTTTCATTGATCAAAAATTGAATTTTTAATTGTATACTCTTCGTACGTAATTTTTTAATTTATTCAACTTTTTGTTGAAGTTTTATTTATTTGTTTATGTAGATTTAGAATGAGATTATATATTAATTATTGAAATACATAATTATGTTGCTGGATTGAATTTTGTGATTCCAGTTGGACCTTGAAAATTTTTTTATTTTTTAAATTTGACGATCGTTTCTGGAATTCTTTAATTTTTTTCTATCTTTCCTTTCGTTATTTATCTGTCTCACTGTCTCATTTATTTTTCCAATCATTCTTTATTATTCTTCGTCTTTTCAAAGGATGATGCAACCTCCTTGATGATGCGCGATATTTTTCGTACATTCAAAACACGAAATTTTTTCCTTCTTCCTTTTTTTAAAGAAATTCGACACTCTCTACTTCTTTTTATCTCGGAACACTTCTTGTGTTCTCCGAAAATTCGCAGGAAATTAAAAAATGATAGAACTTTGATGAAGTTATGGTGTATTTGCAGACGAATTTTTAAAAATTTGCATCCCACGTCTTTCTTGAGTAATTGAATAACAAGCCAATTTATTTGTTCATTAAAAAAATTTTAATTCATTTTTTTTCTTCAGTTAGTAAGTAAATATGAAACCAAAATGGGACAACAACAATTCATTTTTACTAAAAAATTAACAATTTAAAAAATTTTCTTTTTTTCAAGATATTTTTATTTTAATTAAGAGTAAAACTCTTTTTATTGAAAAATTTGAAAAAAACAAGATTAAGGAAATAGCAGAAATGAATAAATGAAACTACGTAGCAAATCTGAATATATCAATGTTGAAGATTTATATCTGACGACTATATTCAACATTTTAGTCGTATTTATGACGTACGAGATTTCTCCATGTCAAAGGAAAAAATGGAATAGAGAAATAGAGAAAAAAATGCGGTTATAGTACGAAATGTGAGTATCCACCTGTCTTCGTTCACTCGACGAGGCCTCGTAACACTCCGAAGGAGGGGAATATTTCACCTGAGGAGTAAGGAAAGTCTCTTCTCCACGCGTATGAGCGATCGACAGTGACCGTTTGCTCTCCACGTAAAAAGGATGTGGCTCCTTTTTTTCTCTCATTTGACAATAGAAGAATAATTTTTACCACAGCTATCGACCTCGATGAAAAAAAATGAAAATTACAGTATTTAAAAAAATTTAAACAAATTTTCATGTAACGAAAAAAAGTCAATTTTACAAAAAACAAATCAAACGAAACAATAAGCAATGAACAAATTTTGTAGAAGTGAGAAAAAGTGTAAAATGGAATGAAAAAATTTATTTTACAAAAGTATTAATTTTGTACAGAACGAATGAAGTACAAATAACTAACAAATTGTATAAAAATTAAAAAAATAATTTTGAATAAAGTGTAATATACGATACAAGTGCTAGAGTGAATATTCGTGAATGCGGTGAAAATTCAGTCGAAT
Source organism: Cremastinae sp. B BG-2022a (assembly GCA_030522605.1). Classification (NCBI taxonomy): domain Eukaryota; kingdom Metazoa; phylum Arthropoda; class Insecta; order Hymenoptera; family Ichneumonidae; species Cremastinae sp. B BG-2022a. Next base: position 19,779 of record JAPYYX010000436.1, on the reverse strand, counting down.
GTGTCGTGAGAGATACTTGAAAATCCTGTGAGCTTTGATCGCGTGCTGCAAAAATTTGGAGACTTTTGACGCAGACGATGGATAAACGCAATATGAAACGGATGAAGAGATTCGTGCTCGTTCAGAGCGACGAGAAGGATCCGATCTGGAAAAGTTCGGATAATTTGTTATCGGGAATAATGAGAATGAATTCGGAACGAGGAGACGACGATGGAACAAGGAGCGAGGGGGATGAAGCCTCGACCTCATCCAATACTCATCATCTCACTGTACCCGTATCCGTACCGAGCAATTCGGGCACGCTTACGTAATCAAATTTTCTCTATTTACGATTTTGACAGAGTTTCATAAATATTTTACACAATTATTACTTCCACTAAAAAAATCATTTTTATTAATACGAAATTTCTACGTGCACTGAAACAATAATATTTTTCTCTCTGTACGACTCACTGCTTCACTTTGAATTTAATTTTTTTCTAATGTATGCATAAAATATTAATTTCATTATTTTTGTTATGTACTTTTTTGTATATTTTTTGCTATTATTAATTAGAAAGTATACTTAATTTTTTTATTTACTTGCTCAATTGAGTTTTTTATGTAACTAATATTTTGTGTAATTATAACTTTACTAAAAAAATGTAGTACGATAGACTAGCATCGAAACAATTGAATTGAAAATTGTATTTTATTGACTTCAGCGTGAACATTGGCGTTCGTATGAAGCAGTAAGTGCAGAGACGATTAAACTCACGTGTACTTGACTGTTCGAAATTGTAACGTTATATGATAATGCATTACGGTTTTACCGTTAAATTTCGAACGTTTGTGGCATCGAAGATCAGCGGAAATTCCACTCTCTTCGATTGTCAGATGGCTTTGATGCACAAATTTCATTATTTTCGTTTATTTATTTATTTAACACCTACTACATCAAAAGTGTGAAAAAATGTTTACATTTTGTAATATCGATGTAAATGAAAGATGTTAATTAACATTAGAAAAGCTGTTTGATTTTAACACATTTTTATCCGATTACGTGTCCAAGAGGAAAAAGATCGAAAAAAGTCGTAAAGTGACTGCTCATACAATTATGAAATTGAAAGTTCTTCGGTCAGTTCCGATGTTTCGGACCAAAAATTATGTCCACCAGTTCCCCGTGGCCACTTCAGCCGTTCGGACGAAAAAAATAGCGCTAAATAATCTTGATATTTAAAAAATGAAAAACAATTTTTTTTCGTCGTGACTATAGATCAATTAAAGTCGTACAGTGATAACAATTGGTATGAAAAATATCGAAAATAATGCGGTGAGCCAAAATATTTATCAAATTTTCACATAATTATTTTATGCTCCATTTTAATACTCAAATCGAATATTTTATTGTAAGAAAAAGACAGATTTTTTAAACATATGTATGAATATATGGAGGAATATAATTTTCGTAGAATGTACATCGCATATTTGACAAGGGTCCAGATAACTTTCTCTTAATTCTCATGGCGACGATGAGCACGTGTTTCTTTTCTCTTCGTCTCTCTTTTATAAGTTCTCGCCTCGATTTGAATAAATCTGTATATCAAGCGAGAATTTTTGTCGTTGAGTGAGCTTTTGGGAGGTTGGATAACTTTTATATAATTATCGTTCGGCCATCCAATTTTTTGAGCTATTATTTTATATTTATTTTTGATAACATGTACTTGAATTCAGGTGAAAATGGAAAACTAAAAGAAATTATGACAATTACTTTTTTTAAACAATTATTTAAATAAAAAATTACTGAATTGTAAATAATAAAAATAAATTATGAAAATCTCCACATTTTCAGCAATTAACTCTCTTTCTCATTAAATAAAATACTTTCAATAAAAAAAAATTTTATTTGAGTTAATAATTTTAAACGTATTTTTTAATTTTATTTTCAGGCCCAGCATGTCACAGGGTACGGTGATGATCCAAGCGCAGAGTCGACTGCAGGAGAAAGATTTCACGGTTGCAACACCTGAAGAATTCGTGCGTCGCTTCAATGGCACCAAAGTTATCGAGAAGGTAAAAAATACATCATGGACGTACATTCCAAGATTCGCAATACAACCAATTATGATGAATGAAAACGAAAACAAAAAAATTAGAAATAGAAAATTTTATAACGTGAAAAACACAAACATAAAAATAAAAATTGGAAAATCCTCATCATTTGCTTGAAAAAGAAAACGGACGTTTAGAAGCAAAAAGGTCTGAATCTGTCAACCTTGTACTTTGGAGCTGATTGTGAGAATTGAACTCATGCCGAGAGAATCGTAATGAATTTTTTTCAATATTTACGCAAACAATTTTTCATTCCTTTGAAACAACGAACGTAGTAGTCAAAGATAAAAAAAAGAGAAAAAAAGTTGACACAAAGTAATGTTTAATTGTTTCATTTACAGATTCTCATAGCCAACAATGGAATAGCTGCGGTAAAATGCATGCGGTCGATAAGAAGATGGTCGTACGAGATGTTCAAGAACGAGAGAGCCATCAGATTCGTCGTGATGGTCACACCGGAGGATTTGAAAGCGAACGCCGAATACATTAAAATGGCAGATCAATATGTCCCAGTGCCTGGAGGAACGAATAACAATAATTATGCGAACGTAGAGCTGATCGTTGACATCGCTATGAGGACGCAGGTCCAAGCGGTCTGGGCCGGATGGGGTCACGCTTCGGAAAATCCAAAATTGCCAGAGTTACTGCACAAAAAAGATATTGCTTTTATCGGTAAGTTCAATCGTATCGGGATAGATTGGAAAGTAATTAGTTATCAAAATAATTATTATAATTATTTTAGAATATCAGCATTATAATAAATATCAAAAATTATTTTAGGTCCTTCGGAACGAGCAATGTGGGCACTCGGTGACAAAATAGCATCGAGCATCGTCGCCCAAACGGCCGATGTCCCTACATTACCGTGGTCAGGTTCAGAATTGAAAGCGCAGTACAGTGGTAAAAAAATCAAGATATCTTCAGAATTGTTCAAGAAAGGTTGCGTCTCAACGGTGGAGGAGTGTTTGGCAGCTGCGAATAAAATAGGCTTTCCGATAATGGTGAAAGCGAGCGAGGGTGGTGGCGGTAAGGGTATCCGAAGGGTCGACAACGCTGAAGAGCTTCCAACTCTCTTCAGGCAAGTTCAAACTGAGATCGTCGGCTCTCCGATCTTCATAATGAAACTGGCGAAGTGCGCTCGTCATTTGGAAGTACAATTGCTGGCTGATAATTACGGTAACGCGATATCACTGTTCGGTCGTGATTGCTCGATCCAGCGTCGGCATCAGAAAATCATCGAGGAAGCTCCGGCTGTCATAGCCAAGCCGGAAATATTCGAGGAGATGGAGAAAGCGGCCGTAAGATTGGCTAAAATGGTTGGATACGTGAGCGCAGGTACGGTCGAGTATCTTTACGACACTTCGGGCCGTTACTACTTCCTGGAGCTAAATCCGCGTCTTCAGGTTGAACATCCATGCACGGAGATGGTTTCGGATGTGAATCTACCAGCGGCGCAATTGCAAATAGCGATGGGTCTGCCTTTGAATCGTATAAAGGACATCAGATTGTTGTACGGTGAAAGTCCCTGGGGCGACAGTCAGATAGACTTCGATGAGCCTCGACACAAGCCCCAGCCTTGGGGACACGTCATAGCCGCGAGAATAACCAGCGAGAATCCGGACGAAGGCTTCAAGCCGAGTTCCGGTACCGTCCAGGAGCTCAATTTTCGTTCCTCGAAAAACGTATGGGGATACTTTTCGGTCGGAGCTTCCGGTGGTCTTCACGAGTTCGCCGATTCCCAGTTCGGACATTGTTTCTCCTGGGGTGAGGATCGTAACCAGGCTCGTGAAAATCTCGTGGTCGCTCTCAAAGAATTGAGCATCAGAGGAGATTTCAGAACGACGGTCGAGTATCTGATAACGTTGCTGGAGACCGAATCCTTCCTCACGAACAACATCGACACGGCCTGGTTGGATCTTCTGATCGCGGAACGCGTACGCAGCGACAAGCCCGACGTTCTTCTCGCGGTGACTTGCGGAGCGCTTCACATTGCCGATCGCGCGATAACCGCAGCTTTCACCGGTTTTCAAGCGGCACTCGAGAGAGGACAGATACAAGCCAGCAACGACCTGAACAACGTCGTCGACGTTGAGCTAATAAACGATGGATTCAAGTACAAAGTCCAGGCAGCAAAATCCGGACCGAACACTTATTTCCTATTCATGAACGGCTCGTACAAGGAGGTCGAGGTTCATCGTTTATCGGACGGTGGAATGTTGCTCTCGTTGGACGGTGCGAGCTTCACAACCTACATGAAGGAGGAAGTTGATCGTTACAGAATCGTTATCGGTAATCAGACCTGCGTATTCGACAAGGACAACGATCCTTCCCTCCTTCGAGCACCCTCAGCTGGCAAGCTCATTAACTTCGCGGTCGAGGACGGCGGACACATCGACGCTGGTCAAGCCTACGCTGAGATCGAGGTCATGAAGATGGTCATGACGTTAACCGCGCCGGAGTGCGGCAGTGTATTCTACGTCAAAAGACCCGGAGCCGTTCTCGAGGCTGGAACTTTGATCGCTCATCTCGAACTGGACGATCCGTCTCTCGTGACGAAAGCTCAGGAGTACACTGGACAATTCATGGGAGCGGCAGCACCAGCGGTACCGGAGAAACTCAATCATCTTCACAACAAGTACAGAAGTTCCCTGGAGAATACTCTGGCCGGATACTGCCTCCCGGATCCTTATCATCTGCCGAGGCTTCGCGAGCTCATTGAAAGATTCATGTGCTCCCTGCGTGACCCGAGCTTGCCTCTTCTCGAGCTCCAGGAAGTTATAGCCACGATATCCGGTCGTATACCAGCGTCGGTCGAGAAGAAAATACGAAAGCTCATGACCCTCTACGAGAGGAACATCACATCCGTCCTTGCTCAATTTCCGAGTCAACAAATCGCAGCTGTCATCGACGGTCATGCAGCAACGCTCTCGAAGCGTTCCGACAGGGACGTCTTCTTCCTGACGACCCAGGCGATAGTTCAGCTCGTTCAACGATACAGAAATGGAATTCGCGGACGCATGAAGACGACCGTGCACGAATTGCTGCGACAATATTACACGGTCGAGAGTCAATTTCAGCAAGGACATTACGACAAGTGCGTATCCGCTTTGATACAGCGTTACAAGGATGACATGGCGATGGTCACCGCGACGATATTCAGTCACAATCAAGTAACGAAGAAGAACGTTCTCGTCACGATGCTCATCGATCATCTGTGGGCGAACGAGCCCGGTCTGACGGATGAACTGGCGAGCACCCTGACGGAATTGACGAGCTTGAATCGAAGCGAGCACAGCAGAGTCGCTCTTCGAGCCAGGCAGGTCCTCATCGCCGCTCATCAACCGGCCTACGAGCTACGGCACAATCAGATGGAGTCGATATTCCTCTCGGCTGTGGACATGTACGGGCACGACTTTCATCCGGAGAACTTGCAAAAGCTCATACTCTCCGAAACTTCGATATTCGACATTCTTCACGATTTCTTCTATCATACGAACCGAGCGGTTTGCAACGCTGCTCTCGAGGTCTACGTCAGACGAGCTTACATAAGCTACGAGCTCACTTGTCTCCAGCATCTTGAATTATCAGGAGAAATACCTCTCGTTCATTTCCAATTCATGCTACCGACGAATCATCCCAATCGGCAGAACACTACGCTCGTCAATCATCGTACCGGAGCGATGGCGGCGTTCCAGGATCTTCAACAGTTCAGTCAGTATTCGGACGAGGTACTCGATCTTCTTGAGGATCTTTCCTCGCCGAGTTCCGTCTCGGCGAAGGTCCTCGAGGCCGTCGAGGCTGCCGGTAGCGAATCTCGACACAGCACCTCGATAAACGTCTCCCTGAGCGTGGCCGAGCAAGCTGTGAATCCGAGCGAAATTGGAGAGCGACCCGTGGAGCCCGTTCACATTCTGAGTATCTGCGTTCAGGACAAAGGAAATCAGGACGACGCGACGATGGCGAGATTGTTCGGTGACTGGTGCGCGACGAACAAGGACGAGCTCGTATCCCGAGGAATTCGCAGAGTCACCTTCGGCGCGTTGAAGAAACGTCAGTTCCCGAAGTTCTTCACTTTCCGTCAACGGGACGGTTTCGTCGAGGATCGGATTTATCGAAATCTCGAGCCCGGATGCGCTTTTCAACTTGAGCTCAATAGAATGAGGACGTACGACCTGGAGGCCTTGCCGATTTCGAATCAGAAGATGCATCTTTATCTCGGCAAAGCCAAGGTTGCGAAGGGTCAACAAGTCACGGACTATCGCTTCTTCATCAGATCTATAATTCGACACTCGGATCTCGTTACCAAGGAAGCTAGCTTCGATTATCTTCACAACGAAGGTGAAAGAGTCCTCCTGGAAGCGATGGACGAACTCGAAGTTGCATTCTCCCATCCACTGGCAAAGCGCACCGATTGCAATCACATATTCCTCAATTTTGTTCCTACTGTGATAATGGACCCAGCGAGGATAGAGGAAAGCGTCACGAGCATGGTCCTACGTTATGGTCCTCGATTATGGAAACTACGAGTACGTCAAGCTGAGATCAAAATGACGATTCGTCCAGCTCCTGGTAATTATTTAAATTTATTGTTCGTGAATTTTAGTTCAAGTTAACTTTAGTTATCGATAGAAATATTGTATTAATTTATAAATAAATTAATTAATTCAATTAATTTTGTAATTATAGGCAAAGCAACGTCTCACGTTCGGCTGTGCATCTCGAACGACAGCGGTTACAGCATCGACCTTCATCTGTACACGGAAGCGACAGACCCGAAAACAGGAGTCATCCGCTTCGAATCGTATGGCTCAGCGAGCGCAGCGTTGAATGCGAACTGGAGGCCTGGACCCATGCACGGTCTCCCGATCTCGACACCGTACCTGACGAAAGATTATCTCCAGGCGAAGCGATTCAAGGCTCAGAGCGCGGGGACGACTTATGTCTACGATCTCCCGGACATGTTCCGTCAGCAGATTGAAAAAGCTTGGACGAGATATTACGAGGAGAGGCCACACATCGTAAATCCGACAATCCCGAGTCCTGTAATGGACAGCGTCGAGCTTGTACTCGAGGGTGAAAATCTCGTCGAGCAGAAGAGATTGCCCGGTGAGAATGACGTCGGCATGGTCGCCTGGCGACTGAGCCTCTACACGCCGGATTCTCCAACAGGAAGGGACATTATCCTCATAGCGAATGATCTGACCCATCTGATCGGTTCGTTCGGACCGAAGGAGGATCTCGTATTCTGCAAAGCCTCGGAGAGAGCGAGAGAGCTCAAAGTTCCACGCGTCTACTTCTCAGCGAACGCCGGAGCGCGAATCGGTCTCGCCGAGGAAGTCAAAGGCGTATTCAAGATCGCCTGGGAAGACGATACCGATCCGGAAAAAGGATTCAAATACATATACCTCTCACCTGACGATTACGCTCGTTTGGCCTCCCTGAATTCGGTAAAAGCTTCCCTCATTCACGACGGTGGAGAGGCGCGTTATCGTATAACCGACGTCATCGGAATGGAAGACGGCCTCGGGGTCGAGAATCTCAAATACGCTGGAATGATCGCTGGAGAAACGTCCAGAGCTTATGAGGACATTGTCACGATTTCCGTCGTATCCTGTCGAGCGATCGGTATCGGTTCTTACCTCATACGTCTCGGACAACGTGTCATACAGATTGAAAACTCGAATATTATACTGACGGGTTATCGTGCTCTCAACACCGTCCTTGGACGAGAAGTATACGCGAGTAATAATCAACTCGGAGGAATACAGATAATGCACAACAATGGAATATCTCACGTGACAGCGCCTCGCGATCTTGACGGTGTCGGAACAGTTCTGAAGTGGATAAGCTGCGTACCGAGATTCAGAGGAGGTCCATTGCCAGTAATAGATCCCTTCGATCCGATCGATCGCGAAATCGGTTATGTGCCTACGAAAACGCCTTACGATCCACGTTGGATGCTCGAAGGCAGGATCTCACCCAACGACACGACGCTCTGGGAATCAGGATTTTTCGATCATGGATCCTGGGAGGAAATCATGCGACCCTGGGCCCAGACGGTCGTCACGGGGAGAGCACGTCTCGGTGGGATTCCCTGCGGCGTTATCGCCGTTGAGACTAGAACCGTCGAGCTTCATCTTCCCGCAGATCCGGCTAATCTCGATTCCGAGGCGAAAACCGTTTCACAAGCTGGACAGGTCTGGTTCCCCGACAGTGCTTACAAAACTGCCCAGGCGATCAAAGACTTCAACAGGGAAGAATTGCCGCTTATTATTTTCGCCAATTGGAGAGGATTTTCGGGTGGAATGAAAGGTTCGACTTTTGATTCTTCTTTTTTCTTCAATGAAGATTGCTTTCATTTTAATTAAAAAAAATAAAACTCATTTGATTTTTAAATTTGTAGATATGTACGAGCAAATAATGAAATTTGGTGCTTACATCGTGGACGGTCTCAGAGAGTACACGAAGCCTGTGTTCGTTTATATTCCCCCGAATGGTGAACTCAGAGGAGGAGCCTGGGCCGTTGTCGACCCGACGATAAATCCAGTTCATATGGAAATGTTCGCCGACCCGACGAGTCGAGGAGGTGTACTCGAGCCGGAAGGAATTATCGAGATTAAATTCCGACAGAAAGACCTGGTGAAAACGATGCATCGTGTTGATCCAGTGATACAAGACTTAAAGGTAAAGCTTCCTTTGAATATGATATTTTACTTCAATTTCAAAGCTAAATCCCTTATTTCATTATAATATTGATATTCCAGGAGAAGACAAACGCCACGACGTCCGCCGACGAACGAGCCAACTTCGAGGCGATGATTCGCACACGTGAGGGTGCACTGGGATCTATGTATCACCAAGTTGCCGCTCACTTCGCCGATCTCCACGATACGCCGGAGCGCATGTTGGAGAAGAATACGATAACCGATATAATCCCTTGGATTAATTCACGAAGAATATTGTACTGGCGTTTGCGACGTCGTCTGCTCGAGGAAGAGATAAGAAGGGAGGTGTTGGGAACACAGCCGTCACTCGGTGAGAGACAGGTTGACGCTATGCTGAGACGCTGGTTCGTCGAGGACAAGGGTACGACCGAATCTTATCTCTGGGATCAGGACGAGGGCGTCGTTCAGTGGCTGATCGAGCAACGAGAGAGCGAGAACAGTGTCCTCACGCGTAACATTAATTGCGTAAAGCGTGACGGGATTATCACCAAAATCAAGGAGGTCATCGAAAATTGTCCAGAAGTCAGACTCGACGCGGTTCTCGAGATCGTTCACCGACTTCAATCGTCCGAGCGTGCCGAGCTTCAGCGTACCTTAGCACAGTTGGAGGCCTCTGGCCAGGAACCTCACAACGATTCGAGCTCATCATCCTAATCATCGGTCTCGCGCATTCCACGACAATACAGATTTGATTCCACGTTTGCGCTTCTACCTTTATTATCAGCATCACCCCTCGCAACAAATGGGAGTTTTCTTTCTTTTGCTCTTTTTTTGCCTATTCCCTTCATTTGTACAAAATATATTTATCTAGTGTTTTATCTACCCATTCGAGAATTACCTCTGTGTAGAAGCGAATGCCAAATTATTTCTCAATGTACTCTGGCATGTATCTGCGTGAAATCACTTTTATACGATAGTTTCCACTACATCGATTTCGATTATTCATCGAAACTTAATTGTAAAAGGACATTTCGTGTTTATATTATTATTATGATTATTATTATTGTCATTATTATTCTGTATATATGCAATGTATGGAAAAGGTTGGGAAAGCCTACAATCGCGACCTCAACTTTTCCGATATGCGTGAATCGTTTGTGAAAACGTTTGTGTGGTTGTGTATGTGCATACGCGTGTTACGATATAATTATGCAATTTGTGAAAACTGGGTAAATAGAGATTATGAATGTATAAATATGTATACATAGATATATATTTATTTTTAACAAAAGCGGATGAAATCGAAGTCGAAGAATGGAATTGAATAAAGAAAGCGAAAAAATGTTTGGACCGCTCGACGTTGCGGTTGTTTTCAGTTAAAAGTAAACCGTCTCATGTCAGCTTTTTTTTCAAACCATACGTCGATGATCCTGATGATATTTTCGCGCGAGTTTTTATTTATGTAAGTACGCATGAGGTTCAATGGATCATTGTTACTGCCGTGAAAGAATTGTTGCACTGCCGTGAAAAATTGTTAAACTGCCGCGAAAATATATTTGAAACGCGAAAGACCTGTGGTTCATTATCTTTATTACTTTATTAATCACCTCCAGTATTCGATCAGATGGTAAAAAGACACGAAGCTTCCTCGTTAGAAGACCGGTATGAGACTACGATGCGTATCTTCGAGATCGTCGTCCAGCGTTAGCAGCACCATGAAAGAGAAAAACATGGCGAGTGCCGACAGAAAGTGCCAAATGTCATGAGAATCGAAAAAATCCATCAGAGCGCAAGGCTTGTTGTAGAGTCTCGATTGGGCTGGCCTCTTAGCCCAGGATATTGACTTATTTATAAAAAAATAAAGAGCACCGAACCACGCTACGAACGATAGGATTATGTAGCAGAGTGGTTCAAGCAGAATTTTCTCTTTGTACAGAATCTGAAAAAGAAAGAAAAATCGTTGATGCTCAAAATTACATTTTGATATAAATCTATACAATCATTTTCTTTGTCAATTAGCAAAATCTAATCTAATCCAATAATGCAACAATCGTTTATAGATTATTTTGTAAAAAACTGAAAGTACCTTCATCACAATGTAGAAAAACGTGTACAAGATCAGATTAGACATGAGTAAGTACAGCAAAAAAGTAGCGAAATCTTTGTCATGATGCATGTTCCCGTATACGGCGATACCAACGTTGCATGAATTCGCGAGAAAAAGAAGAATCAATCTTCCGCCGTAGAGTGGTTTTAGAAGCCGCCAGCACCCGCCTCGACCCTGCTGTTTGATTGCCTACAAGCATCGAAACAAATGTAAAGCAAATTGAAGTTTCGGTACGAAAGGATACGAAGAACGTTTCAAGGAAATAAGAGGTAAAATACCATGAGAATTCGATGAAATAAACCTCGATTGAATTTCACTCGACCCATGTAATAGATTTGAGCAGTGAGCAGAATGCACGCTATTAAATGAATCATGGTAAACAATATCCAAAATTCTTCAGTTCCTTTGAGAATACCGACCATCCCTAAGAATATAATAAGGGCGAGAACGCCAAAAGTAACGGAAGCTCGAGCATTTACGTCAGGATGGCGAGTTTGATAGATCTTTACCATACAGAGGACAGCGATGATGTACATGAAACTTGTATCTGGAAGCAATAATAGATTATTATTTTACTAGAATATAATTTTATAAGATAAAACAGGTAACGAGAAAATAAAAATATTAACCGAATTGGAAGTTGCTGTGACTCGGACAAACATGATAGCTCGCTGATAAAACTCCTTCCATGATGAGAGCAGTGCCCATCGCGTAAAAGAGACCATAATGATGTGGAATACCGTAGCTCTTGACCTTCTCGGCGCGATCGGTGTCGTATCGCTCTCTCGTGTAAGTAAGGAATATGAACAGCAATCCGAGCAGAACGTATCCAAAATTCGAGAATACATGATTGAAGTCGGACAAGAATCCCAAAGGATGAGCGCACAAAAAGTTATAGTAGCAAAGATCTTCGTTCCCGGTCGAGTGTAACACATTCTGATACGTGATTACCAACTGCATTACGGGCAAGGTATAAAAAATAGCGATCGTTATTAAATAATAAAGATAGAGACGTGATTTGTGACGCAGTATCTTTGGGTCTTTCCGTGCGAGGTCGGATACCGAGAGGACCAGCTTCGTTCGTATAATCTCTTTGTCGGTAAAAGCGTCTTCGAGTATGTCGATGTCGTCCTCGTCCAGCGACGAATCTTCCTCGATAGATGTCCACTGACTTGGACCAGCCTGCATTTGTTGTGCACATTATTTATTATCGACATTTGCGTAATATGGAATGACTTCGACAAGGACGAACCTCGTCAACGGTCGATGGACTCGGCAAGTGTTGTGCCGTTATCGGCGCGTCCGGTTGTTCAAGGTCACTCGATGATGGCTCCCGAAGCTTCCTTCCCTTCGTAATGCGGTGCATGAGAACGCCAATTACGTATATCGTACAAAATCCGATACCCAATGAAAAAGCAACGACGGAAGCGGTTATAAAATCCTCTTTGCTGATGCTAGATTCGATCGACAATGTAACGACCTTGCTACGATTCGAATCCCCAATTTCTCCGGTGCATTCCATATCGTCGCCTTTCACCACGAGGACTATGAAAAAACCCCGTGGATATTTATCCCTCTGAAGATGATAATATAACTCGGTTACGATTAATCTCTGACAATATTTAATTTATTTGTTGTTTTTATTTCAAGGAAAACTCACCGATACCGTGATCCCACCTCTCCGCATAACGGTTTGCCAATATTCCGAGTATTGAACATTTCTCTCCAAATCAAAAACTGGGCACTGAAAATTTCCAAAAATTCGATCAGTAAGTAAAGTTTCTTTTACTGGATATAAGTGGAATTATGTCGAAATTATATACCGTTGCTTGTTGAATAGAAATCGTCATGCAAATATCTGAATCCGATTCCACTCGGACTAAAACGGACGAGCTGTTCGTTTGACCAGTAAAATTGTATTCGTAATATATCGGTTCAGCAGGCGATATAGTAGTCTTTATCGAATCTCCCAAGCTTCAGAAAGAAATTAGAAAATAATACGCACGTTTTACACTTTTAAATTACATTACAGAGTTCAAACAGCATTTAATTATTCATTGGAAATTATTTCAGTTCTACTGAAGGTACGTGGTTGTTATAAAAAAGTGTATCAGAATTTAAAAGACCTATAAAAATCATAATGAAGCAGAAAAAGTTCAAGCCAAGCTAAAAAAAACGAGACAAAAAGGAAAATCCCTTCACAGCTCCAAAATTAATCTCTCCCTTTTGTTAGAAATTTTCTATCCCTGGATTAAACTTTTTTTAAGCAATATGAGAAATATACCAAAGAAATATTGCATCCAAAGCTTCTATTCGAAATACTTTTTTTTATCATACCTGACATTATAATTTTCCTGCATAATAACCATTTCAAAGGAAATATTAGCAGAACTCCCAGTTGATATGCTAATAGTAATATAAACCTCCTCCGAACTTTTCTCATGATTTCTATCAGTTGAGCACAAAGTTCTATTCGTAGAATTGTAATAAATTTCCGACTCTGAGTTTTCAACTACGAAGGGCAACTGCCATGACAATACTCCGCTGCTCTGGCGTACAACGATGACCAGAGGATTCTCTTTGGTGGCATTATTACTCTTAACAAAGATTCTAGCTCCTGCCGTGGGAACTTCCTGGAATGCAAGCATCGATATAAATTCCAAGTATATACGACTATGTTCAATTTGATTGAATTAAAATGAAAATGGCAAACTCACGCCATAGAGGAAAACATATTCAATGGAATAATTGATAGTCTTGTTGTAAAGCGTTTCATAGTCTGCCGATATAACTATGGGATTGAGAGATGGACTGGATAAGAGAGATGTTCCTCCGACCGTACAGAATAAAAACGACAGAATGACAATTCCATTCATATCACAGATTTTCTATACCTAGAATCCAAAAGTTTGAAATGAGTATTAATTTATCCTGAAAAGTTGACATTTTTAATGAATACATTTCTATATCATCTTCATGAGAGTTCAAATTTCAGTACCGCTAAATTTCCGTTCTTTTCGATGTTTCAACCTAAAAATCTGACACTCTTCGGAAGTCATCAACACCTTATCAATATTTTCCTGATTGTATGAATCATTTTGATTCTCATGAAGAAAAAGATCCTCACAATTGTTTCAGCTGTCTTCGCATAACCAATAAATATAACATTCTTTTGACTTTGACGTTTGTACGAAAACATGCGCTGAAAATTATTTGTTTGTGAACACTTTATTCAACAGGAACACATATGGGATTTTTTTCAATCAATCGATTGGTAGTCGAAAAGGAATTATTGTTATTTGTATTCTTTTGATTGAGATTTTTTATTTACATTTATAATTGGAGAATAACACATGAAAAATAAAAAAAACATGTTTTGGCGCTGGCGTCGCTCAATTAAAAAATTGCGTCAATTATTTGAGTTTATATACATAAATACTAAATAACAATCCTAACAATTCGTTATTTTGCGTTTATATAATTACATTCTATTAAATAGAAAATTTACAAGGTATGGTAATTAATATTTGTATAGAATAACATAAAGCTCACTGGAGTAGAAAATAGAAAAGCGTGAATACGATGACTTTGAATAGGTGAATACTTATCTTTTGGCATGAAATCTTTGGAATTCACGTTATCAATAATCGCTTATCAAAAACAGAATCGGAGATGAAGAAGAAAAATCACGATTTTGTATAATCTATAAATAAACATAATCTCCTAAATATAATCTCTAAATAATCACAGTAAGAAAAGGCTGAACATTTTTTCCACTCCAAACGAAACGTTTTTTCCTGTTTGAATTTTAAGGGCGATAAACTTTTATTGTGACTATGTATAACCTTTAAATATAGGAGAAATTTTATACCCGTAAAAAAATTTGTATATTTTTGCAACGAACAAATTTTTCTATTCCTCAAGAAAGAGTTCGAAAATTTTTGTCATGAATCACTTCTTACTTTCTGTCGCTTCATTTATTATTTTTTTATGAGTAAATCGACGACGAGTTGTCACGGTGTATATTATTAAAAGTCTTGCATGAAAAAACAGTCGCTCTTTCAACCAAGAGAGATTCAGAGACTATTTTTCTTCCCTCGTATACGGCTCAACTGTTTAAATTGGCCCTTTATCAATTCCCATTGAGTGAATTTCTCCATACGAATGCCAAATTCTTTGCACGTGTCCTCCAGTGCTTGTTGGCACAGCGGCAAATACGCGTGATCGACGGTAGGCAACAAGTGATGAAGACAATGTGCTCCAAAATTCGTTAGGACCAAAAAATGCACGTCGTCGATTACTCTTCGGTCTCGAACTGCGTCCAACTCCAGAAGACCCCAATCAAGATTTTCTCTGCATGTACAAATAAAAAATGTTACTATTTTTCCTTATTTATATAAATTTTTTAAATATATAAAAAAAAAATAAAAAATGGCCTTTGGAAAATAATTTACCGATAAACGTCACCGTCGTGAAAAATATCTGGATGATGATGCGCCGCGTTTAAACCGATAAAGTGGAATAATAAACTACTAGCGGCAATAATTCCAAGCCACGTTCGGATTCCTTGAACGAACGTTGGAGCAACGAAAATTATCGCAACCGGAATAATCAAAGGCACCAAATCTCTTGCTTCCACTTTGTGTGAAATAAATATCGAATAATATCTGTAAAAATAAAAAAATATTACTGATGACGATCAGTCCTAATTAGAGGGAATTATATGCTAAAAATTTTATATTGGAAATTTTTAAAATTTTTATAAAAATTATGTTTTGTTTACCTTCTGAATCCTTGAACATAGAACGTTATCGTCCATATAACAGGGGCGTAAAGTGGAGCGAAAAACCGTGGAATAAATGACTTGTTAGCCCATGGCAACCACTGCATAAACGGTTCGAACGTGTAAATCTCGTAATCCCAAACAGTGTTCGGATACATGTGGTGACTTAGCACATGAGTTATTCGCCATTCTTTGGAGGACATCAGACTCAAGTCGAAATAGTACATACGAAAATTGTCTCGCATGTGAAAATAATTGTGTCCGGTTATCGTCGTCCAAGTTAGAAAAACCCCTGAAATTAATAACAAATTAAATAATTTTTAATTTTATTTTACAAATTTTTACATTCTACGAATTGCTGTTTATTCTTTAGAAGAATTTTTTCAATAATTTCTCCATTGGCTTTAAAATATTTGTAATCTAAAATTATTAAAGAAATATGTTTAAAAGTCAATATCCACAAAAATTAGATATTGATTTTCCTATTTTTTTAAAATATTTTGACTTTGACGTATACGTCAAAGGGTTGAAATTTACCTGCGGCGAGAATGAAGATCCATGATTGTGTCTTTGCAGCCAGAAGACACGCGATTAAAGTGATCGATACCAAAGTATCGGCAATTACGTTCGAACTCCACGACGGTCTGTGGTAATCGACCTCTTTCAAAGTCTCAAGAGCTCGCTTTTTAAACGTTGCGTAAAAACTATCAGGTTCGAAGGTCCAGGGTAATTTCCTCGGAGTTTTAGCTTCTCTGACAAAAAATTTCGGGAGCAATCGTTCAGCCTTCGACGAGATGTGATGAGACTGAAAAAGAAATTTTATTTTAATCACGAAAATTGTGCGGTTGACATTTTTTATTCACTCACGTGAAAGAGTTCTGTGATGTCAGTTCCTTTGGTCAGCGTGATGAATTCTTTTCCACCTGGATGTGATTTCGAAAATTCCTCCAAATCGTACAAATTGTTACCTATCCTCAGTGAAAAAAAAGATCAAAGATGAGATAAATAATTTAATTAGGAAGTAAATGTTTTTAAAAATTAATTTAAGGATAAAAATTTAAATAATTAATTTAATTTTCTTTTTATCCGCTCATAATTATTTCAAAGAGATAAAAAAATATGTGATGACAAAAACTAAAGAAAAATAACTAAATCATTAGCAATTTTTACATATTTGTTTTTTATTTACAATTTTACAAAAATCTATAAATTTATTTGAATAAAATTTCTTCTACGTATATACGCAGTTACCTATTCGCCAGAGATTTTCAGCTCCATCAAGTTTTTTTCTACAATTCAAAAATCCTTGTGCGCTCGGTATCGGTACATCTCGTGCAGGAAAATAAGACAATCCTGGTACCGAACTTTTTTTCAACGCTCCCATTCTCTTTTCCGTTATCACTCCGCTTGAAGCTAATAATTCATAAAAATAATAAATTATTTATAAAAATAATATTCAATTTGTTAATTTTCTTTAAATTAATTTATAATGAATTAATTTTATTTATTACCTCTTTAAATAAATAATATATTCTGCTTTTTAATTTTTGCTCGTTCCTCTTGTCGAATGCTCGATTATGAATCGAGCACACTCACGCTGTCAATTTGATATCTGTTTCATTGATAAATAAATACATATGGAAATTCGTGGTATCGGATGAACGATACAAACGAGTGAGAATCGAACAAAGAGCCGAACCGAGCGACGAGTGATACTTTTAATCCGGTATTTATTCGAAACGCGGAATCAGCTTTTTTTAATGTTATTCGCAATGCATGCCGACACGTCAATCCCACTGCATTTCTCGATTATAATAAACACGATAAAAAACGTGATCAACTATTTCGTATAAATTAGCATATCATTGTTTGAAGAATCTCCATGGAACTTTAACTCGAAAACGAGGAAAGAGTTCAAACGTCATGAAACTATCGTTTCGATGAGAGAAACAAGCAGAGAGAGAGGGAGAGGAGGAAAAATGAGTTGTTGGCGAAAACAGATAAATCGTAACCTTTGCTCGTCACTATCGCGAGTTATTATTCCGCAATGATATGTGTATACATGTCGCATGATCGAATCATTCTATGATATTGATGAAAATTTTCAAAAAATACGGATTCGCGAGAAAAAAAATTAGTTGAGTATTGGACATTATTTGGACATTTTTTTCAATCGTTCGATTATTTATTCATACGGGGGAGCAGCGGTCGGGTTTTGCGTCAGCGAAAAGTGCGTTGACTTTCGGAGTCTCCGCGATTCGTATCGAAATAATAATGTCGAGCCGAATATCAACAAAATTGTTTTTTTTTTTGAATAATTGTTATTATAATTGTTAATAAAAGTTTTATTAGTAACTTGAGAATAATGATAAAAATTGCGACATCTAATTTTCGTTTATTTTTTATTAATTAATAAATAAATAATCGTAATCTGTAATATTCATTGAAATTTTTGAAAAATACACATTTATGAGAGAAGAAATGAGTTGAGTATTGAATGCAGATTTTTTTTTCTTTTTTTTTTAATTTACGGGGCAAGAGTCGTCGTGTTTGCGAATGTCTCATCTTTCGGGGTTTCTCCGATTTGTATCAGAATAACAAGGTACGTACTTATCGAGCCGATCATCTGTAAGATTTTTCATTATTGTCTTTAAAAGGATAGTTAATATATAAATTATTTGTAATTAACAACAATCACAAGGGCCACCGTGTGTTCATTTTTAACCCTTTTTAATCAACGAAAATTGAAAACATTAATTAAATTAACTTGCTCATTGAAAAAAGTGTATTATTGGAGTTTACAGTTCAATTTTTCTCTACGGATTTCTTCCGAAATATTGAATATCTCTTTTTCTTTCATACTCGGCGTGGAGCCGCTACCGCGTCTCTTGATAATTGAATTTAAAAAAATTATGTTTTATCTTTTTCAATCAGGTGAACGGACCGCGTATCGAATTTTCAATAAAAATTTATTCATTTATAAATTAATAAATAGTGAAAAAAACGTTAAATACCAGACAACCCTTGCGATTGCACTTAAATGCAAGATAATTAAAGTAACACGTACTCCGTGAATGAAGTTGTGATTGAGCGTAAAAAAGCCACACGCTGTGAACGTGAGCGAGTGTTGCGTCAATTGTAATGTGAAGTCTCTTATCTGGACATAAAAAAAGGAAATTATAAACTTTGGAAAATTCAGCTGTTTCTTCATTCCCCTAATCACCTCTTCCCTGAATGCTTGATTGGTCGATGGCTCGTGCAGGTGACAAATTATCTGTCCGGTCGTACTAGCCTGAAAAAATGATTAATTTTATACTAAATCATATTTTTTAATATATAGCAATAATAATAATGTAAATAATTAATTAAAACATTACTATTGAAGCATGATTTTACAAGAGCAATACTGTAAATATTTAATATCAACTTTTTATTAATTAAAATTAAATGTAAATATTAATATTAATATTTAATATTGAGTTTGAAAAGACTGACACTGCTCGACGTACTGGCGCACTCAGCGTTAACGAAAGCAACTCGGATGCTGTAAAACAATAGCCAACAAACGGCATTCGCCAATTCCTCCTCGATGATCGCTCGGTTGAGCGACGACCATAGTATTATGTCAAAAGTGCGATAGAGAAGTCCCGTTATCAGGACAAACGCAACCGTTAACGAGAGTAACGCTTGGATTCCATAAGCATCATTGATCATGTATCCAATTTTGGTAAGCTCGTAGTGATATTTTCTCGCAGCTTTCATCGCATTCGTATCGTCATTCGTGAGCTTTTCCAATGGCTCACCATCCCGGCCCTCGTACTTGGATCTCAAATACCTGAGAACTCTCGCATGCTGCGGTAAATCGTTCGAGAGCGACAATCCTTTTAGAAAATCGTTCAGTTGAGCGAATCTCAAACCAATAAATCTGCGAAAAAATATATTTCATTACTTTTCAATCATGCATTTTTTATGAGTACAATAATTATAATTCCATTATTTACGTATTATAATTATAATAAATTATAATTAAGGCCATTATATTATATTATATTATATTATATTATATTATATTATATTATATTATATTATATTATATTATATTATATTATATTATATTATATTATATTATATCA